>JAYRCH010000309.1:600000-833793 GCA_037179445.1 Phengaris alcon alcon
TGAAAAAGTGATGGCCGCCATTTTTTTCATAGCTTACAGTGCTTGCGAAAAAGGTAAATATTTTGCAGTTATTTTAGTTGTCATATCGAAATCTTTGCTTTAATGTCTAGACAATTACTTTCTGATTTAGAACAGCTAAAATTATTGTAGTTTAATACTAAATTTAAGTGCAATCTGAAATGGCTGACTACTGGAGTTACTTTTTTCATCAATTTGTCAGTGCTCAGCTACCCTGGCCGAGTATTGGATCATATCCATATTTTTATTTTTACCAGTAGTCGGCCGCCTCAAATGATGTGAGATTCCAAGTGGCCGACTAGGTATATTATTTTATAGCCCTTTTTAGAGTTCCGTAGTAACCGCAAGGACTATAAAAGAAAACTATAAAGTTTGGCTGTGTCTGACGGTTTGTCCGTCTGTCGGTCCTCCGTTGCTCTCTCCTTACCTACCAACTCCGGTAATGACTTTATTTTTGGCATCATAAAATATTTATAATTTTGTATTTCAGCGGTGACTCCCCCCCACATGTGATATGTGAAGTGGGATGATTATTTTAATTCTTATATTTTTATAATTTAAACTTATTACAATAAATCAACCTCTAACGTGGTTTACAATTCCCGCCTCCACCCTGGCATTTCTAAACTATAAGAGGTAGAAACTTGAAATTTTAGATGCTGATAGCTTCTGCTAAATTCTCATTAGGAAAATTATTTTGATTGAAATCGGACAGTACCTTTTGAAGTAATTTTATAAAAAAAACTATTGCGCGTATTAACGCATTCTGAGCAGGTACCGTAATTATCAAATAACGAAACCCCCCTCATACATGACATGAGTTAGGTTGTGAATATTTCATATTATTTTAAAAACTTCAAAGAGCTATGTTTGAGACCGATGAAGTGAATAAAATACCTGTTTTCAAGGGTATGGTAAACTAAAAAGTAACACCTAACGTTGGAAAATATCTGACAAACATTTTTGGTTAACTATTACCGAAGTGTAAGTGAGTGACAAACAATTTGTAGGAAAATAATACGTAAAAGTATAAGTAAATTTTACATGTACACATTAATTTTCATGATGGAGCTATATGCGAACTTAACGCTTAGATAAAACCACCCTGTCCAATAAATTTACATTTTCACCGCAACACTACAAATACCAGGGTTTTCCGGCTAAAGATGCTAAATTGGGAGCAATTTATTTTTAAACTACGTAACATTGTTATTTATTTAAAAAAAAACGTAACGTTTCACGATAAAATATTATAGATTTTTTTTGGTACGATGTATATAGGTTTTGGAAGTTTATCTATAATGTTAGTTTTATTTCATCTAGATATGAAATGATCATAGTACGATCAAAATCTATTTTCACTCTTCTGGGTCTTAAGATTTTCTTTTTAAGTTTATCGTAACGCAACATTCTTTCAAATATATTGATTTCCTTGTTGTAAGTAACATACGAGTATAATAATGTAAGCAACATATTTTGAGCTACAAACAAATAAATTATTAGGAAACAGAAATTATTTTCTGTTTCTTTTGTTATTCTTAGCCTTATTGTTGGGCGTGATTGAAAGTCACAGTTGCTTTACTTATTCTAACGCTGAAAGCTAGCTCGTTTCTCATTTCAAGTTCGATACGGGCGAGAAAACCTAGCTTTAAAAGTAAACTGTGTCAGAAACTCCGCTGTGTTCATATTGTTACAATTTGCATTTAAATCATATTTACGCTTGAATTTACATTATTTATTAAACAAGGGTGTGTCGGCCTTGCCACAACAACTTAGGCTACTTGTGTGTTTTCAAAATCAATATATTTGGTAAAAGAATAGAAGAATGCGGAACTCGCGACTTTATACCTATTTTTGTTATATTTTTAGTATAGCATATTCTTTGTCTGTCTGTACAAAGGGAGTAAACAGTAAATATAAATTTCCCCTCGTGGCGTTATAGCGCTTCAGTCACTATTTACTTTAATAATAACTCGTATTTTAACAATTGCTTCGTCGTGTCGGTCTTGTAGCGATTACGATGTAGTCGTCGAAAATTATGGTTCATCAGTTTGTCGGTGGCGGTGGTGGTTGTGGTGGAGGTGCGGCTAATGCCGCTGGCAAATACCATGAGCTGTTTAAGAAGTATGTCAATTTGCCTAACGATCTATTTCATTGATAGTACACTTAAATATTGCTGTGGACCTTACAAAATTAACAATCGCCTTTACACCTATAAATACAAAAGCCAAGTATTTCACTGATAATTTTTTTAAGAATATAATATTTTAATATAACACTTTAAACATGCTAATCTTCTATATAAACATATTATATTCATAATCTCAGAAACGACTTCAAAAATTTCCATGAAATTTAGTATGCAGTTAAAAATAGATATTTCACTCCCCGAATCCCCTCTTGCTAGGTCGTACCCCGCGTATTTTGAGTTATTATAATGTATTTTTTCTTTCGTTGCGTGATAACTGATAAGTGATGAGTTATTTCGCTTTTTAATTGTCAAAGCGCGTGGCTCAGCTACGTATGCGCCAGTTTTTTGGATTGTTGGCGAATTGTTGACTAATACTTTTGTGATTTTTTTTTTTTTTTTTTTTTTTTTTTTTTTTTTTTTTTTTTTTTTTTAAATAATTGAGGCTCTTCTTTTATTAAACTCACTAATACTACAATATGATATACATTTAATCAGTTATGATAACAAAATCAATTGTACTATAAAAGTAGGTAAGTACTAAAAAAATAATAACTACTCCAAAACTTAAAATGCTACAAAAAAAAGAAATCTCCCAGGTCATCCCCACCAGGCAGAGTACCTAGAAGGCTCAAAGAGTTTCCTCGCTGGATTGCGATACTTATTCTCTGGGCCAGGTAGGTGCCGGCTCTGGGGTCTCGGGTGGCCTCAATGAGTTTTTTGGAGATTTCTCCGAAAAGTTTGTGCGCACCCAGACCCCATGTACCTAAGGTTTCAACCCCAAACGGTTCAAATATGAGATCCCCACTAAGGTTCTCATATTTGCGCCGCTTGAGGTTTTCCGCCTGATTGGCGGCCGCACCTGCAGAACTCGAGGTGCCCTGGACATGGGACGGAGCAAGTGTATCGACGCAAGTAGCGTCCCATACAAGAGCCCGTCCCACTCTCCAAGGGACCAGGGTCATACCGTCTGGTCTCTTGCCATCGTCGCGCGCCAAACCAGAGGGTTCCAGCACAGCTGGCACTCCGGCGGTGACAAGAGCCCGACGGATGAGATCGTTTAGACAGTGATGTCGGGAGATGCGGCCGGCGCTTCGTTGACAGGACAGCCCGTGGTGTCCGAGGCTGTCCACATTTGCACCACAAACACAGCGATGGGGGACGACGTGGGGGGTGCCAAGACGCAGGGAAGTAGCTAACCGGAAAGCTGTTCGATCCAGCAATGTGCCCGTATTGGGTGACGGTAATGCTTGTAGCCAAAGGCCCGACTCCCACTTCTCCGCAGCTAAGAGGCGAGCCTGCTCCACAGGACTGGAGGACGTATTAAGAAGATTATTCCGTACCAGTCTGCAGAGTGGCTCGTCCCAGAGCCTTTGGGAAAAAGTATTGTCAGGCAATTCGCTACAAGCTCTAGTTACGCTCCAGGCGTCCTTGGCCTCGTCCAGAAAGGTAACTGTATTGGAGTAGGATGGGTGATGTAGTATTTTGGAGATAAGACTATGGTTCGCGTGGACTGAGGACAAGAAGGCCGGAAGCGATATGTCAGAAGGCTTTCGAACACCCAGGCCACCGAACCTAACTGGAAGCGTTGCCTGAGTCCATGCGCGGTCATCGAAATTTGTATTCAAAATAGTGGAGAGCGTTTGTCTTATGGTATCATCCAGCTGTTTGAGAAGTTGAGGGAACTTCCACAGTTGACAACACCGTAAGACATATGTCAATTTAGGTACGAAAATGCAAAAACGGATTAGGGTAAAGGCCATGTGACAGTTAATTTGGAGGAGGCGGTCTAAAGTTTCATTAAAATTTTGTAATTTGTTATCTAAGAAGTCCGGAAGAGATTCGTCTAAAATAGGTGAGCCCAAAAGGAAGAGCGAATCCTTGTCAATGACAGACAGTTGTGGAGCTATTTCTTTAAAGCTGGATATAATCGCGTTTCTATCCCCACAACGGTCTGGCACAAAAAGTTCGCACTTACCTAGGTTCAGCTGCAGACCTATTTTTTGGAACTCGCAGATCAGAGTGCGGAAGTCTGATAGTACAGTGGGTGCATCGCTTCCAAGGGTCCCATCATCCAAATACCAAACATTAAATTTTGAATCTAGAAGCTCGATGACCGGGTGTATAGCAAGGCTGAAGATTGCTGGACCTAGAGGGTCGCCCTGTTGGCAGCCCACTTCGGATGAGATGAGGTGGTCTTTGTAAATGAGTTTGGTGGGGTCGTTGTAACACTGGAGCATAAATGGTAAAATGGCAGGTGCTTTAGATTTAATTTGGGCCAACAAGGCGCCTCGGTCAACTGAGTTGAAAGCGTTTTTGATATCGACCTTCAGAAACACATCATCGCCTTGATTGTGGATAGCTGTCCTGAAAGAGTGAACGGCGGCCTCACAACCTCCTTTGCAGGAAAAACCGAGCTGTTTTGGCTGGAAGTATGACGCGAGGGAAGTTACCGATTTGCAAGCTAGTTTGGCTGTAAGGCGCCGGTATGTGGAGCCGACAGCAATCGGACGAATGCCACCATCTCTCTTCCTCAAGGCGCAGAGGTTAGCTCCATACAGAATGTCTACGATATCTGATGCGACCCCCCCACGTAGCATCAGGTTGCACAGATTCGTAAGTTCATGCAGGAGCTTCTCGCCGGCCTCCCCGCAGCAACCGCTGGTGAGGTCCTTCAGATGCTGAGGGGTGAGACCGTCGAGGCCGCCAGCTGAACCCGGAAGAAAGGACATGATGGCTCCGCGTACTTTTTCTTTCGACGTTTGTAGTGGTGGTAATGCGTCATCGGAAACTGTGAAAGGATTGGATTGTGATGGATGTTTGTTTTCCAGGGCGATGAGGGTTTCTGGGCAGTCGGGGGCGACCGTGTCATTGGAAAACAGGAGCCGCGCTGCACCCTTAATGTCTCCCTCACTTATTTTATTTTCCACAGTTTTCACGATGTTATGTTTGACCGTGGAATGTGGAGAAAAATTTGGGTTGAGGTTAATGTCCGAAACACAATTCTTTTTGATTCTTGAAGTGAGGGAGGCATTGTTGAGCGGATCTCTAGTGATATGCAGAAAACGGTAGGGAAAGGTGAGTAGATTTTCCCAGGCTTGCCTCGAGTTCTCCAGCACTGTGTGGCGTATCGTCTCGGCAAGCTTCTGGGCTACAGTCACTCTGGCACCCCTAGGGATCCGTCTTAGAACTGGTATAAAACGTTTAAATTTGGATATTTCTTGCCAGAAATTTGTTTCACAAATTGGGTTCGGAAGTGAATTGGTTATTGGGGGAATGACTGTTACAAGCTGTTTGTGGCATTTGCCTACGTGGATGTTCAAACCCCGCTGGCTTTTAAAATATCGGGAACAGTGGGAGCATTGCAACAGATTTCCAAGGACACGGTCGAAATATAAAGAGGTCCCTGCATCCTGGCTGCTTGACATAGGTTGGTAAAGATAAACTATAAAAGATAACTTATATAATAGAATAAACTATAGACAAAAAATTAAAAAACTGCTTAACTAATATTAAAAAAAACCTTGAACTATATTATGGTCATTTTCTGGGGGAATGTAGGCTTGAGCGTGGGACAGTTGGCTCACTTTTCGCAAAAAAATTAGCATACGGCTTCTCGGAGTTGCCTCGTTTCTTCCTCTGTTGCGGGCCTTGTTCCTTCCTCCGTCGCGGGTCTTGTCAGTTGTATGGGAGAATTGCTTGGGATATCTACTCACAGTTTGGCCCACTTGGGGCGCTGTAAATTATATTTGGTTCTACTGCAAATACTTAAACATGTATTTTGTGATTAATAATAATTTATTGTGTCGCCATTATTTTTTCCGTAGTGCTCGAAAGCAAAATCTCGGACTCCCAGGTACTTTAATATGACAAAAATCCTGTTGTTCTTTAACATTTAATTTAATTTGTTTTCATCTTAAGTTACTCTGTATTTTGTACAAAGTATTTTCCTTGCCAATGTTTAATAAAATATTTTTATTAATAAAGTAAACATAAACCTGAGCTTTATGATTAGTCACGGCCTTTTCGAGGATGCGTAGGGCGCAAGTGCTCTAGATTGCCGCTCCGCTTGTGAAAACAATGTGAGCGCAGCGATTCCCATAAAAAGTATTTCACCAAAAACATTTTCATGTAAAATGAAACCTAAACGAAACCATTTTAATAATATGGTCTTGCCATTATGACTCGCACTGTCAATAAGTTACTAGATCTCATATTGTAGAGTCAGCCAAGCTTCTTGCTCTACGATCTACGTCATGCCCTAACCCTACAAAGCATACCTTCATACGTCAAAAGGATTCTCATTTTATACCTTATAATATTTTTTACATTAATGAATAATTATTTGATAACTTTTTCAGAAAATAAAATCTATCTTGGCGATGCGAGCTTCAAAAGGGAGGTGTTTTTGAATAAAATGAAACATAATATTTATTATTATGTTTCATTTTATTATTATATATTATATATTATATGCTGCTAAAATATCTTAGGGTGAGGAAAAACGAACTAATGTAACTTCTGCTGCGGTTCGGTTTCATACAAAGTTTGTGCCACACGATAACGCAAAATGAGTTGTATTTTAGTATGAAAATGACTTGTGCGACCGAAAATACGCGTCACCATTAGCCTTGAAACGATACACGCTGTATGTAATGTTAATTAGTTGTTTGTGTGGGCTTACATAGAGTTTTTTGTACTTTTTTGTAACAATGATTCCTACATCAATTTTTAAACCTTTAGCGTTAAAATTTGCGTAGGTCTTATTCAACTTCCATCCCTTGGTTTGAGGAGTTTATGGATAAAAAATCCAAGTTTTACCATTTTTATCTTGTTTTGGTATTATTACTATATTACGCACCAAATTTCAGCTTTCTAGATGATTCTGAAGTACCCTATGAATATTGATACTTATTAGTTAGTCAGTGATGAAATCAAATATCATATATATATATATATATATATATATATATATATATATATATATATATTAATACTTGACTCAAACACTTTGAGTACAATTTTACGGGGAGTACGAAATTTGGCAAGTTTATGTGGAGGAAGGTAGCTTTTTGTACACCGAAAAAAGCTATATTTTTTACACGACTACGGCGAAGCCAAAAGGAAGGGTTACTGATTTTTGGCAGTCTATGTATGTTTGTTCTACCACAGCGCCTAAACTACTGGTCTGTTTTAAGAAGTTGTCAATAGATTTGTAAATTCATCAGTCAGAAATACATAAGATTAATTAATATAAAGTTATACACACTGCCGCAGTTTAATAACTCACACTACCATACGCTTGTATAATAATAGGCTTAGCTATGAAATTGCCGTTCTGCAGTACTGGCCATTTCAAATCAAAATATTTTTTGTTTGGCTAAGAATTCTAATTTCAGATTAATTTTATTTTAAAAACATAGAATTCTTTTTCCAAAAGTAGTCATTTGTTTATTGATTAGTGTTACATTTTCATCGCATTTCAATCTTTTTCGTCATCATGGATACGTTAAAAATTCGAGTAATTATGATTATGATGTATGGCCTTTATAAAATACTAGCTATTGCTCGCGGCTCCGCCCGCGTAAGTATAGTATCCCTCGGGAACACTAATTTTTTGGGATAAAATGTAGCCTATGTTTTAATCCAGAGTCTAAACTACTACCATACCGAATTTAATTGAAATCCGTTCAGCAGTTTTTGCGTGAAAGCGTAACAAACATCCACGCTTTCACATTTATAATATTAGTAAGGAAGTGAGGATGAGTACCGTCGTGGCAGCAACGCGGCACAAGCGGCACGCAACATCAACGACGTTTACGGAGCTAACACTACAAACCAACGCACCACCCGTTATTGGTTTGCTCGCTTCCGTTCTGGAAATTTCGACCTGAAAAATGAACCTCGCGGTCGTCCGAAGATTTTGGTCAACATTGACGAATTAAAGGCGATTGTGGAAGCTGATGATACACAATCTACGGCTGAATTAGCAGCAGCTTTCGACGTTAGCGTCAAAACAATATTGGTCCATTTGCGTCAAATTGGCAAGGTAAAAAAGCTTGACAAATGGGTGCCCCACGAACTGAATGATCGCCAGCGCGAAGTACGCGTCGAGACGTGCCTTGCACTGCTCAACAGACACACAAATGAAGGAATTTTGTACCGCATTGTTACCTGCGATGCGAAATGGATTCTGTTTGATAACCGCAAGCGCTCAGCAAGTTGGATGGATCCTGGTTCAGCACCTAAACAATGCCCCAAACGAATACTTACCTCTAGAAAAGTGATGGTCACTGTTTGGTGGTCTGGCCGGTGTGATTCATCACAGCTTCTGACCAAACGGGGTGAGTCACACACACACACACACACACATCACACATCACAGTACACATCTGCACTAATGACTGCAGATGTGTACTGTGAAGAACTGAACACAATGATGGAGAAGCTGGCACATCTCCAACCACCATTGGTCAATCGCTCGTCTCCGCTGCTCCTGCACGATAACGCGCGACCTCATACTGCACAGCAGACGGTCTCCAAGTTGCAAGAACTGGGGTTGGAAGCTCTCAGTCATCCGCCCTACTCACCAGACCTTGCGCCTACAGACTACTACTTTTTCCAGAATTTGCATAACTTCTTGGCGGGAAAAAAATTCAATACCCGAGAGGCAGTACAAAATGCCAAAACAGATATTGTTGCCTCCCGTCCAGCTGATTTCTTTAAGAAGAGCATCAATAAACTGCCACTGCGTTGGCAAAGGTGCATTGATTTCATGGGTGATTACTTCGATTAATACAAATAAAAAATACATGAAAAAAATTCGTTTAAATTTTTTCATACAAAACGGCAATTTCATAGGTAAAGACATAATATAACAGAAGGTGTTGGGTTTGACACACGGTTCGACACAATTGTCAATCTTTCTTTCACACACTATATAATTTAATTAATTAACATAATATTTTTATTGCGGATCTAAGAGGCAAAAGGACCCTAAAATAAAATTCACCTGACTCGTCTTGGTACTCACTCCATATTTGGAGTGAGTACCTATCGTTTACACACACTTGACACTATAAACGGGTATCAGAATGTTATTACCAGTTCAAACTGTACAAATATTAAAATTCCTGTTTATATGATCCGTTTAATTTTATGCGCAACAACTATTTAGTTATCACAAAGTTTTGCTGTACCGTACATGTTGATAATCTTTAAATACTTTAGCTCCGTGACCGTCGAACTTGCCGCTCGTAGCTCGAGACTCGGCAATTTCAAGTTTATAATAAAACTAACGGAGACATATTGTGGTACAAAGTCATGTTTAGTTTAATTATTCGCAATTTCATGCTACGTTTTAAATTTAGAAACGGTTTTAGAAACACGAATGTAATATAATGGATCATGTAAAAAACAAAAACATGCAACATTTACATTGAGCTAAGCTTCGGTCAATGAATACTGATGTAATTGAAGTAATATTACAATAATATCTAACAAAATTTGTTATTTATAAGTGTTTGTATTTGTAACGTAGAATAATACATTAAAGTGTTACATTTCGTTCAGATTTTTTCTGAAGATTTTCGTGTAATATTGCGGAGCACGCTTAGCGCTGGAAGAAACGAGTTTATATTGGTCAATTTGCAGGCGATACAAACTGAAGTGCTAGTGAATCGTGACTTCTGACCAGTTCTAGTTGTTTTCAAAAAAGGCTTTTATGTCTTTAAATACATAAACCGCAATAGGCTACTGTGTATTGGACATCATAGCCTTCTTCACATTGTGGAGATTCCTTTGCCCCAGTAGGTTGACGTTGGCACCTTTATACACGCGCCTATCTCCGGATGCCGCTGGATTTTAGAGCTTTCCCACACGTATCACAACACAGACGCGATAAAATGTGATGAAGCTGTGGACCACATGGCAACCACAACGCAACCACCAGCGACACCAATTCATAACAAACATCTACTTTGAATCGGTACCACATCGCAACCACATCGTAACCACGACTTGACCACATTTTGTTGCGTCGTCGTTGTCGTCGTTGTTTATTTTTCGTTTTGGTGTGGTTGTGGTACGCGTGAAAAGGACCTAAAATCGGCCAAAAAGATAATATTATATAGATTTTGCAGCTGCTCCCCGGCAAAAAATGTCACACAAATCCTGGCGCAGCGGCGCAGCGGCGCCGCGGGAGCTGCGGTGCGTATTTAACCGTACTTGTTCGATATCGTAGTACTTACATAACATCTCTAGAATGCTTTATTTAATCATATTTACTTTATTTATATTCCAATAAAATAAGTGGGTCTTACCTAACTACAAAATAAGTTTTAAAAAAAATTGGGCCTTGTAAAGTTTTAGCAATCTCATCTCACTCATGTAACTTGTAATGGCCGGTTTCAATAACCTATCTACCAATAACTATTTGTTAAAAACGTCGTCATTCAATAATTTTCCGGTTGTTTGCGATACAAATTTGACGTTTCTAACAAACCGTTATTGGTAGATAGGTTATTGAAACGGGCCGTAAGTGACAATCGGTGGGCCGTAGCACGCCTGGATCCACTCATAGAGCGCGGGTAGACATGCTACGTATGTACGTAGCAGGCTTACGCGAGCTCTACTAGCTATAATGTTTTAGGACCTAGGAGGCTTGTTGGACGATCTCAATTCATAAGAATTTTTTATATAATAATATTTTAATTTTCTAAAGCGCATATATAATATATAACTGGCATTAACAGTACACTGTACTTGAATAATTGTGACATAATATCTAAACGAAAAATGTTCACTTGATCGCTTTAAGCTATTTTGAATAATTATGTACTCAGTTTGAAACGGAGAGTCTATTTCGCCCATTTAAAATAGCTTTTACATTTAGGCTTTAAATTCACGCGTTTGGGGCGCTGGGAACGACGTGGATCTCCGTGCTTATTATTTAACTGAAAATTTTTGCGACTATTTAATTTGTACTACACCGAAATCATTGCAATGCCACTTAGAGCACAGAATTTAAGCCCAGAAATTTTCCGGCTTCAATATTTTTTCAACAGGACGTAATTAGAATTCTAGGCCATTTACTTTTATGGATATATGCAATTTGTATCTTCATACGAGTAAGTGGCAATGATCATAGAACCAGAATATAATAATAATATCTATGAACGCTTTTCACACCGCGTCAATCTGGTCTCGTGGTAAGTTCTCTAAGAACTTGTGTTACGGGTACCACACAACGGAAATATATTAAATGCTATTATACTATACATATATTTTAGATTTTTACTATATTATACACATCCATGACCAAGGAACACAGAAAACATTTTACTCCTTCGGCGGGATTCAAACACGTGACCTTCGGCTTGAACTACGCACTAACCACTGAGCCACAGAAGTTGTCATAGAAACAGAATATTGTACACATTATACCTATTCATATGCCAAGACAGTTAAGAGAGTTTAACTAGCCTCGCCAAGTAATATTGGTAAATATTACTTACCAATCTTACTAAGCGAGGCTAGCGTCAAAGGCTTACCTGGATCCCGAAATAAAAATTCAGTACGTGCATTTAAAATAGAGGTATATATTTTTTTTCGGTTGCCTTGTAATATTTTTTTCGTATTTTAATTCATTTTTTTTTATCGACAGCAGATAATAATTGAGGCCTCATGTGTGATGGTACCGTCCCCGCAACATACTGCTCATGAACTGAGCGATATGATTGGGGTTTGGTGAATTTCCAGTATGGTTAATCATGAAAATACGTAATAGGCTGTCTGCGTCAATGATTTTGAAGCCATTAAATAGAGTACGTATCTAGTTTGTATTATTAATATTTTCTAAATTATACTGTAAAATAGAAGTTGTAGCTCACGTACAGACAAACAACATTATTATGTACATTAAAAAAAAAATACGTATGAAGCAAGGAAAATTTGTATATATATTTTTTTAAATTTAAAAGTAGACTTAACTGTGACAGAGATTGAATACTGTCAAGAGAAAAATAAAGTTGTTCAGCTTGAAAATAAATTAGAAAATAAAATGCCAGCCACATTACAACTACTTTGCTTTGAAAATTACTCTTTTATAATGTCACGTATGTGAAAAATCAACGTTAGATGTAATAATAAGTCACAGGCCGATAAACCGGATTAGTCTCAAAAGAAAGTACCTACATATAGTAAAAAAATGAAAATTCCGCAACTCACATTAAACAAATTGCTGTGAGAGTTTTTCGACTAAAATTATATCATAATAATATTGTTCTATCTAGTATAAAATATATTGTGTAACTTGTATCAGGGAATCTAAGTCTTATGCAGTTTGATCGTAGTCATAATTTGCCCGTATACGTATTCGACATATCAATGACAACAATTGTGTTGTGACTGCATGACGTCATTATAATACAAATATATATTATACATGTATAAGAACACGCTACCTACTCGTGAATTAGATTCCCCGATAGAACATAATTATAATATTACTAGCTTTTGCTCACGGCTTCGCCCTCGCAAATATAGTATCCAGGAACCGTATATTTTCTTGCGATAAATGGTAGCCTATGTCCTGTTCCGTGATCTACATTATATCTGTGCTAAATTTGAATAAATTTAAAAATAAGTTGTTTTTATGTTAAAGCCTAACAACCAAACACACAAACTCACTTTCATATTTATATATTTGTAAGGCTTCAGTTTCTGTCAAATTATTTCCAAATTTTATTGCTCTATCAGCTTATTTGTACTAGTATCAGTTTGTAATAGTATTCAGTAGCCGGAGGGTGTAATATTTATTAGCATAATGATCCATAAATGCAATAGTCGAGAGCATTTTCGATACGATAACATCTGTAATTGTACGTTATGTGTCATTTGTGGCAGCCATAATACGGAACCAGCAACCATGGATGATGTAAATCATTTCCCACATTCTCTGCTTCTGTAGCGATTGTTAAAACCAACTATCCTACTTAATATTATAAATGTGAATGTTTGTGAGGATGGATGGATGTTAGTGAATAATTACTCTTTCACGCAAAAACTAGTGTACGGATTTCGATGAAATTTGGTAAGGTAGTCGTTTAAGCTCTGGATTAAAACATAGGAATTTTTTTTCCGTAAAAGTACAGTGTTCCCGTGGGATACTGTATTTACGCAGGCGGAGCCGCAGGCAATAGCTAGTTATTATTATATACATATCTCTTCAACACGGTCCAATATGAAATAACGTATTGTATTATGATTATTATATTGCCACCACATTGCCTGAAACTATTTATTTTACAAACTATTTACTTTACCGGAGAACGTATTTAAATGCCTCTTTAGCGTGAAACAAATCTGCTGATATAAAAACTTATATTTTTCTACAGGAAAAATAAAATAAAATTGATTGTAGCTCTGCAAAAGCTAGCCTTTCTACTCTATCCTTTCAAAATAAATAGTCGATTCGCAATAAAAAGCACACAGGAGCGATATTGGACGTTTCGAAGTGATTAAAAATATTGTAGATAGATTCCGATACATGGAGCCATTCAATCCGGTATTCTGCCATGTGTCAGAGGTACATCCCTCACAGTACAGCAACCAGCCTGACATTCCACAGATTAAAGAAAGACGAACAGATAGTTCGCTTTCGATTTCATTACACTACTACATACGATGTGTCCACGATTGTACAGTGGAAAAATTGTAGGTCGTTGAAGAGGACGTAAAAACTTTCAAATTTGGATCGATTCCGATCGTTTTATGAAATCTGTTTCTCTGCACGTAAGAATATATATTTTCATGCCCGATGCCCATTTCCTTTAAAAAAAAAGTTAAAAAAAACACTATCCGTCATCCAAGATATAAGCCTCACAATACAACGGAGAGCAGATCTACTGGAAACTGGATAATATTCATCTTAGTATAATATTCATCAAAAATACAATACAATTACAAAAGTGGAATTATTTATGGTAGTGTAGTTTTATAGCTAATACGCGTAAAGTTTGGACCGCGGATCGGACTACGTTCCAAACCGCGGAAGGATCTCGGTGGTTTGGACTGCGGATCGAAATTTCGTGCTAATTACGACTAATAAATCGTCGTGGTTTGGACTGCTGGCGTTATACAATACATCATATCGCGGTTGAAACTGTGGAAAATGGCCGTCATCGACATGCCAGATCGGACTTTCAGCCCCGCGAATTTACATGTTCAGTTCGGAGCGCGGACTAGAACTGCGCGTGAAAATTCCCGCAGTCAGAACTGTACATATGACGGGCGCTAATTATTGTTTTTGAAGATACCAACACTGATTGCCTTGAAGCTCTTAAAAGCATGATTAAAACAGTTTTGATTTATGAACATATTTCATAACTTAAACACGTTAGCACTAAACTTAGACATCTAGTAAAAAATATGTTGCACGGAGACTCGACTCGGGTACTAGATCAAAACTATACGAGAACGTAGAGCAAAGTTTCCAGCAACTGAAACTGTAATAACGCATAACTCCTGAGTCTTGCGCCATGAAATGCCATGTGTCGTCACCTTTATTAATCCCCGACGAAAACAGAGGGGTGTTATAAGATTGACATGCGTGTCTGTCCGTTGTATCGTAGCTCTCGAACGCATAAACCGATTTTGATGTGGTTTTTTTTATTTGTTTGTAAGCTAACATTATCGAGGTATAAGTCAACATCACTCGCTGACTGTTTGACGTTTCTGGGGTTACTTATTTTTTTTTTAAATTTTGTTTATCTTCTTGTTAATGATATAAAGCATGGGCTTTATTTTAAAAATGATAAAATAATAGGAACGAAGCCAGACGATGGAACTAGTATCGTAATATACAATACTAGGAATCAGTTACTTGGATTAACACCTTGGACGTCGCGGAAAATGGACAAAGCGATGTTAAATAATGGTTTCCGAATTCCTTATTCTTGTGGATATCGAGTGCAGTCCACACGCCCTTTTCTCCGCACCTCGCACCTTACTTTATAAGGCATTGTTGTAACCATAAGTTCTGATCCACTTTACATCTGAAGATGTAGGTTAGGTTCTTGTTTCGTTTTAAATTAATTTTAAATATTGTAAAAGTTCAATTTTGTATTTTTTCATGAGTTTAACTTGTGATATTTTGACTGGTGGATGTTTGTTAAATCCTTAACGCGAAAACTGCGGAACGGATTTGAATTAAAGTATACACAGGTAGTTTATGACCTGAATACAAAGATTACTTTACTGGGAGAAAACGTACGTACGGTTACAAAAGAACAAAAACTCGAAAATATTTTAGTAAAATATTAATCACTTCCAGAGTTTAACTTTAGCTTTATAAAGCTTTTAGTTTTGGTTATAATAATAATATATATGGACGCTTTCATACCACGTCAATCTAGTCCGTGGTATGTTCTCTGAGAACTTGTGTTACGGGTACCTGACAACAGAAATATATTTAACACTAATTCTTAAATAAATACTATACATTTATTTAAGATTTTTATTATATAATACACAACATATTTAATATACATGCATGGACCCAGAAACAGAGAAAACTTTTTGGTTCTCTGGCGGGATCCGAACCAGCGACCTATATCTTATACTTAAAACGAGACGATCTCGTATATATATAATCGGTATCTCGCCAACGGCTACAAGTATTACCATGAAATTTAATATGCAGGAGTTTTGGGAGAGAAAAATCGACCTAGTCTAGGTCTTATTATAATGTTTTTTTTTTTTCGTCGTGCAACAATATTATGCACGTTTGGAAGTAATTTTTGTGATTTTTTGCATTGTTTGGAAATTTAGAATGTGGTAGGTTCGAATCCCGCTAAGATAAATATTTTTGAGATTCTTATTATTTCGTATGCTTTTTTTTTTCTTTTTTTTTAATTATTTTATCGTTCTACTAAAACTTCAAGCAAAGATCGGTCTCCCAGGTACTAAGAATTGGTATAAGGTAGATACACAAGTAAGATGTACATAAATAATATGAAATGCCTACATAATGTAGCGTAACCGTAGAGTTCGTCGCGCACTGGTAGTGTGCTACTACTACTACTGCAAAAAATATTATTATATATTATGACTTTGATGCAAAACAATTTTCGGAGTGAACATTCCGAACTGAAAACGACACAAAATAAAAGAGCGAAAATATAGGCTGAGTACGTAAAGAATTGTAGTATAAATTACAGAAAAACGCATCAAAAATTGACAATAATAATAAAAAATAACACAAATGTAATAGAAAAGAAATAATAATGTAATAAGAGAAAATAAAATTGATAAATAAAATAAATCATAGATGTTGTCAGGTTTAAGGAGAAGTGGAAATCAGAAGTATCACGGAAAGGTACACAAATCTATCACTATGAAAAAGAGAAATGTATACGAAAGCCATAGAAAAATGTAAAAGTAAAAAAAAGATGTAATGTAATGATGTAAAATAAATGTAATATGAAGATAAAAATAAAAGGATGTAATAGATATTGAGACAAAAAAATAGAAATGTAAAAATACAATTGTAACAGAGATAATGGATGTTATAATAGTTACAAATATAGAAAGAAACAGTAAAAAATGTGTCAGAAAGAGAAAAGAAAAGTAAAAGATAGAATTATAAATGTAATTAAATAACAAAAAGTAATAAATACTGTAATATAAATAAGTAAACAATTGTCCTGACCTAGTTGTTAGGGGAACAGACGGCCTATAAAAGGCCATAAAAAAAAAATATATAAAAAAAAACCGTAGAGTTCTGGAATTCTTTGGCCACATACCAAGAAAGGATGGTCAGAACCTAGAACAGCTCATGGTTACCGGCAAGGTCGACAGTCGTCGCCCGAGAGGTCAAACTCCAATCCGATGGTCCGACCAAGTACGCACTACCGCTCGACACTGACTTTCATGACGCTCTCCATACTGCAAAGGATCGCTATAGATAGCGCAAAATAGTCACAAATAAAATTATTCCGCGGGGGAATCACGAGCCTCAGCAATAAGGACTACGACTAGTACGAGTAGGACATAATGTAGCATGATTCGAAAACTGAATTATAATATAACATAACATTATTATGTTATGTTATATTA
This sequence comes from Phengaris alcon alcon, assembly GCA_037179445.1. Classification (NCBI taxonomy): domain Eukaryota; kingdom Metazoa; phylum Arthropoda; class Insecta; order Lepidoptera; family Lycaenidae; genus Phengaris; species Phengaris alcon. The sequence continues at coordinate 617,324 of JAYRCH010000309.1, forward strand.
TAATTGCTTATCTAAGCACAATGATGCTGTGATGCTACTCTAGCACAATACCGATATGCCTTACTAGTTACAACGTAACTTAATACACACGAGAAATGTTAGAACCCTGATTGCAATGTGAATAGAGGAGCGCCATGTAAATATTTGTTTAATATACATGTGCATAGATTAAGTAAGACTAGATTATTGTGCCAGATATATGTCCGATAACAATTGAATTTCACGGAAACCATACATTTTTTCGAGATAAAAATCAGCCTTATACTGTCTATACTAAATTAAAAAATGTTTGTGTTAAAATATTTTAGTGTCATTATTCTATGTAAATAGATTAGGACTCACAAACTCGACAAAAATATAAATCTCCTAGAGATACCCATACCACATACCTCTAGAACATTTTAACCATAATTTTTAAATGCTTATAATTATACATTTTATGCGCTCATCGTTGATAATTTAAATATCGATTCACATCGCCTTAACAAACCAAGTTCGGCGCTCGGATGGTAAATTAAAAGTAAGATACATTAGAGAATCGCAGACAAAAACTTAATTGCGTAAAACTACATTTTATCTTTGTAGGTAATTTAGGTAAGTAGGTAAACTATTTATTGAAAGACCAAAGTTATTTCTTTAAAAGCTACAGTTGAGGACACCTATTGCTTACTACTTTTGAACCCTTTAGCCACAGATATAAGGTCGAAAACAAAAGTTAAAATAAATACTAACGTAGTAGATATTAACGCCCTTTTTATCATTAAAAAAAGTAAAACACTTCCTAGTTAATGATTTACTATTGCACCATCATCTATCTTGTTTTAATTGTACCCCATTTAAAGTTATTTAAATAAGTAGACCATTAAACTGTGATATGGGTCTGACTTTCTTTAAAAACTATCAAGCAGATTCTTTTCACGGCAACTCTGAGATTGGTTTCCGTAGTAATTGAAAATCTATTACGCCGGTTTCAATAACCTATCTACCAATAACTATTTGTTAAAAACGTCGTCACTCAATCATTTGCCGGTTTTCTGCGATACAAATTTGACGTTTTTCAACAAATAGTTATTGGTAGATAGGTTACTGAAGCCGGCCATTAAAGGATAACCTGATGAAAGGGGATGACCGTCGCCTTTGGACCCCTGCGACACCCAAGGAGTTATAAGTGCATTGCTGGTCAATATTATTAGATTTAAGTCAATTCAGTTCAGTCCAAGATAAACGATGTACATCTGTATCGGAGCCCAATAATGTGCTGTATATTGTACACATTGTTAGACATCGAATGGTGTGGTCACGACGCAATCACAGGCGGCCCCCACGACGCCCACCCGCGGGTAATAGCGGACAGCGGTCAGCACTGACCGGCCTAGTTGAGCATAATTGTGTGCTGACAATTTAAACTAACACTAGTGATTGGTCCCATTCATTTGTAATTCCTAATTACACATGGGCCATGACCAATTTATGACATTATAATAGGTACTTACTATACATATTAATGGAAGCTTATTTTTAGAGTACCGTAGTAACTACGAATAACCATATAGTTGTTTGTCCATCCACCCGTTCATTTGTCCTCCCTTGATAACTTCGTTAAATATGAATTATAACCTAGTACAATCAAATTTTCGTTTATTTAAGATTGCGTAGGTAGGTATACTTTTTAATTTTTCCATCATAAACTAATGATGATCATTTTATATTTTAGGGGTAGCTATGATTTGTTTTTCATTCTGCCCCATCGTGTGGGGTATCGTTAAATGGGAATTTTTAAATAAAGACGAGGTTTTATTCATGTCTTATTTATAATATTATGTCAATTATATTCGAGTAATCGAGCTCCAAAGCGGTTAACAAGTTGGTCCCCCTCCCTGTCATTTCTAAACTATAAGAGATAACTTTCCATGCTAAATACTCTTTAGAAAATTATTTTGAGCGAAATTGGACAATAACTTCTAATCTTAACTCTTGCTTAGGATTTTTAATAATAGCCACTAAATACATGACAGTGAAAATAGTTGCCTAGGAATTTATGAAATTATAAAGCGTAATTAGGAAAAAATTAATGTAACAGGTAATAATGAACTGTAAAGACTATTTATAAAACTCAATTTCGTCCGTGTTTACCATAAGAACTTTTATAAAAAGCCTCGCTTAGATGAAAAGAAATTCAGGCGGCTGCATTCATTACCCAGGAATTTGCACCCTCCTTTAGGTGTGAAGAGATCTGCAAAATGTATCATCGCACTCTATACCTGTGATAAAATAAGTCTACCGTTTAAAATTTGATACAAAACTTCGATCACACAGCCCATTTGAGCGGTCTTGATATGAAAGAGTCACAAACATTCGTAAATACTAACATCTATAGATCTTCATAAACATGTCATTTACAACGTAAATAAAGGTAGGCTCCAATCTATGCGACCGCAACCATCAAACACCGAATACACCACGCCACGCCCGCCAGTAGAGTGTAACGTCACGGGGATTGTTTAGTGCCCCATATAAATTCATACTAAGCACTGCCTCCTATTACGGTCTTGGGCCGCGGTCTCGCGTCGCGCGTCTTGTGCATCGGAAGGTTACCTGAAGGTAAGACGCTAATCTATCGTAGAGTACAAACAGCCGTAAGGCAGAAGATTAGTTACAAAAAAAAAAGAGGTACAGTAAAAACCGTAGTTATTTTTTTAGATGTTGAATCAGATGTTGATTCAAAAAAATATAAATTGGTCCAATTTATAATTTTTTTTTGACATTCTGCTCTCGGACACCGTCCGATGAACAGCTCCGCTCGCTACGATCGTTGCCGTCGTCCCGCGCTCTCTATTTGCGCTCTCGCTCTATCCGAGTGTCATTGCTCACAATAGTGCACCACTGGAAGAAAGAAGACAGAAGACTCAAGAGGCAAGACTCAAGAGTGAAGAGACAAGGCGCCACCCAACCGCCTTTGCCGCCCGACCCGTGCCGTACCGTGTCTCGCGCCGCGCCGCGATCGCCGCCTACCGGACGATTCGTGCGACCGCTCGCATCGTCCGTCTCGCTTTTTAGTGCGAGCCTTCTGCTCGCACACCCGCCGCGAAGTTATCGCCGCGTTAGGACGAGCGTGCGACCGGTCGCATCGTCCGTCTCGTTCTTAGCGCGAGCCTTCTGCTCGCGCTCCGCCGCGTCTCGTTCGCGAACACTAGCGCCCTAGTGTTTAGCGCAACGTTAGTGTGTGAGTGAGTTCCAGCCGCCCAAGGAACAATTGTAAGTACCGTGACACGGTTAGGCACACTACACGAGGAGTTTTCCTCACTACACACCTCCCCTCCCGGTCGCCGGGAGGGGCTGTATCCCCCAATATTAATTAGAGAGCAGAATTTCCTTTCACAACCAGGATAAAACTTCCTAATTATGGCCGACGCCTTAATCAGGAAGTTCCTGACGTTCCTTCAGAACGAATTCCCTGATGCCGCGAAGAAATGGGAACGCTTCGCGAGCGCCCATGACGCTGACTCACCGGCGTCGCCCGATTGCGACGCCCCGCTAATCCCGGCCGAAACAGAGGCCTTATCATCTCCTTCAGAGATGTCTTGCTCAGAGCAAGAAACCGACCGTAGTGAACAAGGCGAGTTCACTACCGTCAGATACAAGAAGACGAAGAAGAGGAAGCGCCCAGAAGGCACCTCCTCTCCAGTCTTATCTTCCCCGACCAAATCGGTCCGAAAAAATAGGAAAACCGTGCAGGCTCATGGCTCCGCGACCCCCGTTACCTCGACGGCCCCTCTGGCCTCCCAGGCCCCTCTGGCCACCCAGGCTCCGCTGGCCTCCCAGGCCCTTCCGGCATCTCAGGCCTCCCTGGCCCCTCAGGCCTCCCAGGCCCCTCAGGCCTCCCAGGCCCCTCAGGCCTCCCAGGCCCCTCAGGCCGTCCGTACGCCAAAAATGCCTCCTCCTGTAATCATACAGGAGAAGGCCAAATGGAATATAATTTCTGCGGCAATAAACGAGCAAAAGCTCCGATACTCTTCTGCGCACACGACCCCCATAGGGATCAAAGTGCAGGTAAAATCGTCGGAGGACCACCGCCTCCTCACCGCGTTCTTACGCGCAAAGAACATAGGCTACCATACCTATGCCCTTGAAGACGAGCGCCTTCTGCGCGTCGTCATTACAGGAGTCGATAAGTGCCTCTCCACAAAAGAGGTACTCATGGACATCCAGTCCCAAGGTTTTCCCGCCTTAGAGGTACATCGCATGTACCACCCAATTAAAAAACACGAGTACAATATGGTACTAGTAACCCTCCCTCTTACACCAGAGGGCAAGGATATCTTCAATATCCGAGCCGTCTGTCATATTACGGGCATCCGCGTCGAGCCCCCCCGTAAAAGGGGCATCCCTGGCCAGTGCCACCGATGCCAACTTTACGGGCACTCGGCACGGAATTGCCAAGCTAGGCCGCGTTGCGTTAAGAGCCTCGGTGACCACGGCACCTCTGACTGTCTCCGTAAGAGCCCAGCTGAGGAGTCCGAACCCCCCAGCTGTGTTCTCTGTAAGTCTAAAGGACACCCCGCCAATTATAGAGGGTGCAAAAAAGCACCCAAAGTAAAAAAGCGTAGTGCACCGCAGACTAAAAGTGCCCCCCCCAAACAGAGATTCGTCGCTGCCCCCCTACCCTCCCAATCTGCATGGTTCAAGCCCGCGCAGAAACGTAGTTCGGAGCTAGCGGTTTTCCCCGCTCTCCCCAGTAAGGCCATGCCCTCCGCGCCCGTAGCGCCTAAGGCCACGCCCCCTCCGACTCCCAGCTTCACTGCAGACCTCTCTTTCGTCCAGCAGTTTTTAAGCAACATCGGGCCTATTGACCCGATGGAGCTTTCTATTTTAGCGACAAAGCTAAAAGGTTCGGCCACAGACCGCATCCAAGCTTTGTCAGACCATCAGGTCTTGATCCGTCAGATCAAGGCCCTCTCCACAAACGGTAATTAATGGAGCCCTCGGGAAGGACAAAGCCGCACTCGTTACGCGTAGTGTCGTTCAATACGAACGGCATTAGGAATAACATTAGCGAAATTCGCGATTTTGTAAGCAGCCAAAATGTCGATATTCTTCTAGTGCAGGAGACTTTCTTAAAACCTAGCATGAGGAGCCCTAAAATAGCTAACTACAAAATAGTCAGAAACGATAGAACTCGATCCCGACTCGGAGGTACTCTTATTTACTATAAAAAATCACTACATTGTATTCCACTAGAGCCACCGTCATTGTTAACTTTAGAAACATCTGTTTGCCATATTAGTATGTCCGGTCACGGACCCATTGTTATAGTAAGCGCGTACTTAGCGTGCAACAAAGAACTCCATTCAAGCGACCTACAGGCGCTATTCAATTTAGGTAACGCTGTCATCATTGCCGGCGACTTTAATTGCAAACACACCGAGTGGGGCAATGTTCATAACAATAGAAACGGCACCATCCTTTGTAATTTAACCGACACTTTAAATTTTGCACTATTAGCCCCCACCGACCCCACTCGCTATGACACCAATGAAAACATCAACGGTGTCATACGCGATCCTAGTACGATAGACATAGCCTTAGTTAAAAATGTTTCTCTCAATATCAATATTGAGACTCTCCACGAGCTTAACTCAGACCACAGACCGGTTATGATTACACTTGGTAGTCTTAACCCCAATAATTCCAGTACTAGGAAGATAATAGATTATAAATCACTAGCGGAAAACATTAAAGTCCTTCATTCTAGCCACTTAGATAAAATCCCCGATATTATAGATAGTAAAGAGACAGCCATAGAGGCCGCCTCCCACTTGACCGATCACCTGGTAGCGACCATAGAGAACTCATCTAGAGAGGTGCCAACGACCCCCAAGGGCCGTTGGCCCCTCCCTGAGGACATAAGGGAGTCCATCAGACTCCGAAATGCGGCTAAGCGCACATATGATCGCTACCCGTCGGAAGAGTGGAGGAAAGCCCTCCGTCACTACGAGAGGGAAGTTAAGTTTAAAATCAAACAGCACAAAGCCGAGAGTTGGGATCGACTTCTCAGTGATTTAGAACCGTCTCACGTGGCGTACTGGCCACTCGCGAAGGCCCTCAAAAACAACACGGAGAGCGACATGCCTCCGTTAGATAGACCTAACCGTCCTCCTGCATTCGAAGACATTGACAAGGCCGAGTGCCTAGCTGATAATTTCGAACAACAGTGCCGGCCGAGTACTCTCCCGATTGATCCCGTGCACCTTAGCTTAGTTAATAGCGAGGTCAACAGCCGACTCTCGAGGCCACCTGACGTAGACAGGGTGAGGATGGTGGACTCGGAGGAGGTCAGTGACATTATTAAGTGTATGAATGCCAAAAAGGCCCCAGGCCTCGACGGTATTTCAAACAAAACACTTAAAATGTTACCGTCCGAGCTAATTCAACTCCTAGTGAACATCTTTAACGCCCTCTTAGTAGGATGTTCATTTCCAGACATTTGGAAAGTAGCTATTGTCATAGGTATCCACAAACCGGGGAAACCCCGGAAGGTGCCTGGTAGCTACCGTCCAATAAGTCTCATTAGCTCCCTAGGTAAAGTCTACGAAAGAGTTATTAAAAGGCGCCTTAATGACGTCATAACCGACAAAAAACTCCTTCCAGACGAGCAGTTCGCCTTCCGCGAAATGCACAGCTGTCCCGCTCAAGTACACCGCTTAACGGAGTACATATTATCTAGCAAAAACGACAGGAAGACGACATGCGCCGTATTCTTTGACATTGCAAAAGCTTTTGATAAAATTTGGCATAACGGACTGTTATACAAACTCTATCAAATGGAAATACCCGATTATCTCGTCTTACTAATTAGTAACTTTTTAAAAAATCGTAAATTTCATTTCCGCGTAGAAGGCGCACTGTCGTCGCCAAGATATATGGAGGCGGGAGTACCGCAGGGCTCGGTCCTCTCGCCCTCCCTATATAACCTGTACACTAGTGACATCCCCAAACACGCTAAGGTGCAATTAGCTATGTTCGCGGACGACACAGCCCTTTATTATTCAAACACACGAGCCCGTACCGCGTCTAAAGTCCTCCAGGAGTCAGTTACCGCTCTCGGTAATTGGTTCTCCAAGTGGAGAATAGAAGTCAATCCCGATAAAAGTCACGCCATTCAATTCAATGGTAATAAATCAGCGGGGCGTAAGTGCCCCCGTAAAGTAATGAGCCCTATTAGCCTGCACGGCAACATTATCCCTGAGGTCTCTCAGGTCAAATATTTAGGCGTAGTACTAGGCAAGTCGATGACGTTTTCGAGTCACATCAGTAACACACTGCGTAAAGCGAAATTTGTACTCTACAAATTATATCCGCTACTTAATTCGCGAAGCAAAATGTCCTTAAGACATAAGCTTACATTGTATAAGGTTTGCATCAGAACGATACTCACTTATGCGTGCGTCTCCTTCGCACAGATAAGCGAGTCTCAAATGGACCGCTTGCAAAGAGTCCAGAACCGGTTTCTACGCATGGCAACAGGCGCCCCCTGGTACATGCGTAACATCGACTTGCATAGGGACTGCGAACTAGTCACCATTAAAGCCTATATCAAGGAACTCGTAGAGAGATTCTTTGATAAAGGCAAAAACCACCCAAACCCCCTTATAAAAAAGGCACTGGACTACAACCACGACGCACTGACTTTCCGACACCCGCACAAACGGCCTAAGCATATCTTAGCCGATCCCGTTGACCCGATCACAAAATACGTAACGTACTGTGTACAGTTACGTAAACACAAATCACACGCACCCGCGTCGCTAGCATTGCACCGGGGTCGACGCCGGCGCCTACCCCGAGGTCCCACATCCGACACGACAACACGTACAGACGTACAGACCGACCCTAACACGGGACCGGACCCGAACCCGAGTTCGAGTTCGCATCCCAGTAGTCTAGGTACACTCCTAAATAGTGTCCGCGACCGCGATATTGATATAGAGAGCTCTACCAATACCGCGAACCTCATCGACATTAGGACTTACGCGCGCGAGTCATCCCGACCGTACGCGGAAGGGGAGAGGGACGGCCCTCTCAGTACCGATATCGACCAAATCGAGAGCTCCTCTATCGCGATAACTCGCACGCCGCTAGTCTCTGCTACCGCGCGCGAGCAACCTCACTCATCAGCGAGTGAGGAAGGGGTCGGACCCCTCAGCAGGAGAGACCCGCGTCTCCCCTGTCAAAATAATAGCTTCTAATCCGTAGCTGTCCCCAATATCCGGTTTGAACATCACCCGGGTGATGTTAGGGAGGGTCAAACCCTCCCATCGTCTACCACCAAACAAACTAGCCACCAGGCTAGTTATAGTCCGACTTAGCTACAGCGGTCTTAACCCGACCCTTAGCATAGACCCGTTCGAAAAAAAAAAAAAAAAAAAAAAAAAAAAAAATTTTTTTGAATTATTACCAACCAGAATTGATTCGACTATCGCGGCTTGAATCGCTCGGCCCGTCTTCAATAATCATTTTGCCTATTCCAGTCATAACGATCACCCGTGAATCTTTTAATGTTTTAAGAGCACGTTCATACTCCACTATGAATAAAATTAATTTTATTCATAATGGAGTATGAACGAGAAAAAATGCTATTACATTCTTTGTGAATCTAACTTTTCAAAGAAAAAAACGTGCTTACCCAGTGGTTAGCGCGTTTTTTTCTGTGTCTCAGTAGCCACAGAGGTCGACAAATATGTAAAATAAATATTAAAACTAGCATATTAAAAACTCATTTCATTCATTTAAAATAATAATTTTAGTCGAATGAAACTGTATTCAATTTCATTAGAAGAATGGAATTTATCTCCGTTATTCATAGCAGGAAAGTTATTCGAAAATATCTGAGGATTCCGGCTCGAAATTCGAACTGAATAAATTCTATTGTTCGGAAATATATTCATCAGATATTAAGGGGCAAAAATTCTTTTTAATTGCTACGCTTGTAGAAAGTTCGCGGTTTATGAGTTTTCAATTGAATAACCCATTTCATTGCAAGGGTAAAGTTCTTATTTGTAAAAGACGATACTGCGCGTCTCCAATAAAGCGTTCGACATTTGGATTATGGCATAGTACGAGTACAAGCCAGTTCAATGTTTGTGTTTATATACGCTTTATTTTAATTTTTACCCGACTACAGCGAATCCAAAAGGAAGGGTTTTGGTAGTCTGTGTATGTATGTATTATTGTTCTAACATAGCTCTTAAACTACTGGTCCTATTTTATTATCATTTATGCATCTTTTGACACCTCATGGTGTCAAAAAATGCATAATAATAACCCGGGTAATAATATAGGTTATATATAATTTACGTAGCCGGGTTACAGTTTTTTTTTATAAAAATTGTAGTTATTACTCTAGGCATTTAAATATAAAGCTTATATAGCAAATAAAATCTCGGTATAACTGGACGGAAAAGTAATCCTAGGTGTTATTGTTAATTTTTATTTATTCTTGATCTTGATTTTATACACGTGCATAAACGTGAGTGATCAATGACCCTATTATTAGTTTAATTAGTTCCATCTATATAAAGACTCAACGTACACGCACCTCGTATAGTGTATAGCCAGTCACGGGAACATATATATATATATATATATATATATATATATTTTTTTTTATGACGGAAATTGATTGCAGACTTATGTCACGTCTGCGCCGTGCCTTAAAAAGTGTCGAGCATTAGGCAGGCACAACAACACAACGAAATTAGAATCTGACAGTTTTATTTACGACCCGTCGGTCCATTAATTTGACAGCAGCTGATGAAGGTGAAAGTAAACCACTGAACCTTCATGTTTCGTCGCTTGACAAGCGGCAGGCGTTCAATTTGGAATATTGAAAACTTCGGATGGTGCGTCAATCTTATACTTTAAACGAGACAATCTTGTATATATATATATATATATATATATATATCGTTTCTCGACAATGGTTATAATGTATTACCATGAAATTTAGTATGCATGGAGATTTGGAGGAGAAAAATCGATCTAACTAGCTCTTATCCTTGAGAAACTGCGCATTTTTAAGCTATTAACCTAATATGTTTTTTTCTTTCGTCGTGAAATGTTAATATATTAATAATTTCTACTGTAATAATGTCAGTCCGATTGACAGTTTGCTTTTTTTTGCGTTGTTAGGAAACTCGTAATGTGGCAGGTTCGAACCCTGGTTAAATATTGTTGTGATTCTTTTTATTTATGTTTTTAATCTACTATAACTTTAATATTTGTTATGTCTTGCAAGGTGGTTAACAATGAAACACACTTTTCAGTAAGTAGGTAAACACAGGCTAACTAACAGGTTGAGCCGTGCTACACGTTTATTATTTCAGGTTTTATAGCTAGACATCACAATAATAATATTACATCGAACACACGACAACGATACAATTTGATTACTTTTCATTGTAAAAGGACGTTCCTACAAATTGGAAGACTATATTATAATAGGCTACAAAAATTTCCTAAACAGTATTGACTATACTATTATATCGGATATGGTTTAATAAATACAAAATGTTATACCATATCTAAAGCGTATTGTGAAGTAACAGTTAAGATATTTACTTATGGCCCGTTTCAATAACCTATCTACCAATATTTATTTGTTAGAAACGTCAAACTAGTATCGCAAAAAACCGTCAAATGATTGAATGGCGACGTTTTTAACAAATAGTTATAGGGCCGTTAATTAATTGACAATATTTCCACTGCTTCACTGCTTGCAACAAGGAAATCGAAACGTTTACCTAATAATAAGTTAGCAATATTACGGTAAAATATGGAATAGCTATTGAAATTTCAAAAGTTATTGCAAATAACCTAACCTATACGGTGTTAAATACGAATGTCACAATTCTGGACATTTAAGTTCGGTGCACACGGGCCACATTATAAATACATTAATATAGACGTGTAGCCGGTCGTCGCAACTCAAAACCTGACCAGTAGAGTTAGCAGTAACAATTACTGTCAGCTACGTATTCGTAATTGAAAGAGAATTAGATGAAAATTATGACAGCGTCCATACAATTGACATTCGTTAACGTTACGAATACGTAGTTGTTACTTGTTTCTGATTGGGCTGCTGTTTAGTGAATGTGACCGTGAAGATAACCATAGTAAATGATATTGTCAAAAATACATGAAGTCGTATTTAGATGTAGATAAGATATTGTATATATTATTTTATATTATATATATATATATATACACAAACACATGAAGTATTTGAATATATATATATATATATATATATATATATATATATATATATATATATATATATATATATATATATATATATATATATATATTCAAATACTTCATGTGTTTGTGTATGAGCTGGGCTTGTCGATATATTAAGGTCGTTACTACATCGATTTCTAAAGTCGGTACATACGGGTAACCTATTAAAAAACAGTACAAACACGCAACAGTAGTCACTATTACGGCGGCAATCCACGCCATTCTAAAATATTTATTACCATACCATTACTTCGCGGATAATAATTATCAAAAAAAAAGGTAGGACCATAATTTCATATATATATATATATACACAAACACATGAAGTATTTGAATATATATATATATATATTCAAATACTTCATGTGTTTGTGTATGAGCTGGGCTTGTCGATATATTAAGGTCGTTACTACATCGATTTCTAAAGTCGGTACATACGGGTAACCTATTAAAAAACAGTACAAACACGCAACAGTAGTCACTATTACGGCGGCAATCCACGCCATTCTAAAATATTTATTACCATACCATTACTTCGCGGATAATAATTATCAAAAAAAAAGGTAGGACCAGAATTTCATATCCATTAAATTATAATTAAGAGAAGCGCATACATCGATCCGCAAAGGGTTCTAATAAAGATCCATATTATAAATACGAAACAATGGAAATGTATTAAAAAAACATACGGTTCTGTTAAATAAATTGCTAACGAAAAACCGCATACGTGGTAGTGTTCTAAATAATTAATATAAACGTAAATTAAATATTCATAATTATTGTATATTGAACATGTCTTTAACTTAATAAGTACTTTATTAAATTGTTATCTTATATTTAAGACTAGCTGGTGCCTGCAACTTCATTTGCATAGAACTAAAGGAAACGGAACCATTTTTTTTTAAGGGAACCCTAAGAAGCCTAAGTTACTCCTTAAAACATCAGCTTTCTGCCAGTGAAGTCTAGTGCAAATCAGTCCAGTCGTTTCAGAGATTAGCCAGAACAAACAGACAGGCAAGACAGAAATAAATAAATAGAATACTTTCATATGTATTTAGTGAAATGCTGTTAATTTAAAATTACAAACAGACACTTCAATTTTATTTATTTGTATAGATTGTATATAAAATGGTGCTAAAATTGCCCTCACAGACTTTAGAATTATGGGTAGGTTCAGCGAATGAACTACCTACCTCTAGCTAGAGCTTAATTTGAAGTGAGTAGAATTAGTGTAATACCTAGTTAATATTAGTGTAACCGTATTAAAGTGAAAAAATATTTCATATTTAACTTTTTAAAAGAGAATAATAAGCAGGAAAATGAATTCTACATAGAAATATTTTTGAAGTAGGTAAGTGCTTGAAAATTTAACAGACGCATTAACCTCCTATTCGCTTTGGATTTAATGGAAAAATCTGGTATGTGAATACAATTTTTCATAAAAAGTAAAGTAAAAATTACATTTATGTTAATACCTACAAAATAAAAGATTAGTACCTACTACTTTGACGACCTCTGTGGCTCAGTGGTTAGCGCGTTTGCGCTCAAGCCGGAGGTCGCGGTTTTAAATCCCGCCAAGGGAACAAAAAGTTTTGGAACGAAGTTCCTTATGGGATGTGGAGGGCCGGAGAGCTGGAGGGGAGTGTGGATAGCTGGGAATAAACGTCCGTAACGTAAGATTTTTATGTATAGTCTTTATTATTTTCTTTATACCTCGAATAGATCTTAAAATTAATATTTCTATAATAAGGAACTTCGTTCCTATCCGATGTCCCACGACACCACACGGCTTTTTTCTGTGTTCCGAGGGTCATGGATGTAAATAAAATATGTGTATTATATTATAATAAAATTTTTAAATATATGTATAGTAGAAAAGTAGTAAAATATAATATACTTACCATTGGAGCTGATGTAACACAACTTCTTCAGTAACTTAGTATAGGACACAATCTGGTCGTGGTGTGAAGGTCCTTACATATTATTATTATTACTATGATATGTGAAGAGATTCAGCTTAATATTCCTTGCGGTATATAATGTAAAAGCCCGCATACTTACTATTACATAAACTTGAACTCTTTGTGAGAACATTAAATACTACTAATTACATTCTTATTCTGTACATAGCTGATAAATACAACCTTAACAGCAACTGTATATTGCTACGTATCTTACTAATACTATCCGACGTCCGTACATATTGTTATGACATTAATATTTCAGTCCAATTTCATTGATGTCCATGGTCCACTGTAAATCACTCACAGTGTCTTTTGCAGCGCAGTCGTATAATCACGTCAATACAGAACGAACAAAACATATTTTGATTGCATATAATATATTATATAGGTATTAGGTACATAATATTATATTTTTACTATTTTATACATTCAAAAGGCATTTAAACTATAATAGTAGATACGGTCGCTGACAAACCTGGTGTATCATATTTCGATCCAATTACTATGGGGAAGATGTCCAAATGTAGTACACCTAGGTTGTTGGTAATAATAAAAATATAAATTTATTGAAAAAACGTAGTAATAATTTAAATTGTGATTTGAGATTAATACATACAATTAAGTAACAATATAATATTAAAAAATGATAGTATCACTCATGACACTCCATAATATTACGAGTTTATTGAATGAATGATAAATGAAATTCACACAAAACAAATAAGGTAAAAAGTTTATTTAATGCAAGTATTGTAGTTGATGTTTTAATTTAAATTCACAAAGCATTCAATAGAATTTAATTTGAATACGAAGCAAACATTTTGATCGAGTTAGTGTTAAGTGGCAATATTACGTACATGTGACACGGCAATGCCCTCGCAAAAACGAGCTGCAAGCGAAAGGCAAGGGTTCAAAGGCAAGGGCTTCGAAAATAGGTAGTCTGGTAGTAACTACCAGACTACCTATTTTCGAAGCGCAAAGTCGATTATTTGGACCCTTATAACTTTGGTTTGGATTATACCACGTGATTTAAATTTTCGGTCTATGTTGTCAGTGGTGTACTTATTAAACACTTAAGAAGTCAGCTATATATTTAGACTACGGTGTAGATATTGAGAAGTAAGACCTCATCAGACCTAGAGTAGAGTCAGAAGCTTGCCCTGTATAAGACCTGATAACTTTTTAACAGTGCTAGTCAATGGTCTTGGCATTATTTTACATGAAAATGTTTTGGTGCGATTCAAATTGACTCGAGAGGACTCAATATTTCATTATAATTAATAGTATTAACAGTTTTGTGACAATTTATTTCTGAAATAAGATTTTAACTGTAAAAATAAAACTTTAAAACTATTAAAAAAATATATATATACAAAAAAAATTATGAATAAAATTAAATTTTAGAAATACTTATTTGGTGCCTACAATACAATATGATGTGAGAAATATTAGACGGCAAAAATGCTCTGATATAAGATATTGCTATATATTTTACGCACCCTATAATATAGACTGTATCTACTACCTGCAAGTTTTCTCTTAACCTACCTACTGAATGAATGATTTAGAATATTTATTGTTACTTCTACCAAACTCCGTTGTAAATTGTATTTTCATCGTCATTTGCCTCATCAACTATTTATATTTCTGTCCATAATAAAAGTTTGGGCTGTTCACATCCCTAGTCTTCTGCGGTTAAATATACTATTGTTACGTATTTATTTTATCTAAATACGGTGATTATTTATATGTAATAATAAATATTCGATTTCCAGCTGTTCTTGTTAACTCAATACCAATACCGAAATATCTAACAACATTATCAAAGGAGAATTTAATTAAATATGCCTTTGATCCCACGCATTAGAATGACTTATTCATCTTACACTGAAATCAGATAACTTTGGAAAATTCAGTTCAAATCAATTTCTTAGATCTCTTAATGTGAATTATCATGATCACTAGATAGTTGCCTACTTATACTCAACTCAACTGAAGGATTATTATAGTATAAATACAAAAATTATCTTTTTTTTTTAATTTTCAGTTTAGATTCATAGACATAAAGATCCCATCAAAAACTTATTCATGTTAAAATATTTTCAAAGACGATACCATATGACTCGCACTGTCAAAAAGTTATCAGATCTCATGTAAAACCAAGCTTCTGACTCTACACGCCCTAACTATACAAGACTAACTTCACAAACCTTACACCTTACACCTTAGATATGTGGTCTGGCCATTTTGCTACATTTTACCTAAATTGCGTAAGGTGAAAAATTTACTGACTGCTTTCTGTTATTCTACCTACTCTTGTGAGGTCGTGTAGAGTCAGAAGCTTGGTTTTACATGAGATAGATAGTTTTGGTGGGATTTCGTTTCTTTTTGTAAGTTTTTACGACAATAATGTACGAAACTCGCCAATCAATATAAAATAATATCTATATAAAAATAATTGGTCGCGGGTTCGAATACCGGTTGGATGTTATTATTTTTTAATTTTATATATTTGTAATTTTTATTATATTTTTTTCGTAGTACTATTAACTCCGAACAAAGCTCGGACTCTAGCTCGGAAAGCCAGGTACTTACTTTTAATCGAATCATTCAGTGAAAAAAATTACAGTCTTTTAGTTCCATAATTGACTATTAGGTATTGAACACTATCACAGGACATCAAACGTCTCTTGACTGTACAGACGGAGGTGGCCCAACTCAGGTCGAAGTGGCAAAGCGGTGGGCGGCTGTAATTGGCCTGACGTCACAGGGCATTGGAGCAATTTCATCAGCTATTACCGTCTTATGAAGCGATCTTATATCGTAATTAGGTGTAATCAAGCTTATATAAAATATGATTGTACTCAGTTATTAATTCTTAATGAATAATGATAGACATTATAATATGATGATTAACAAATAAAATGTGCTATGATGAATATATTTAGGTACGATACTTTACATAAGCGAATATTACAGTGCATTTTCTTGCGGCCAAAAATTTTGATATCATGTGAGAAATTAAATCTATTATTCATCCATTTGTGTATATTAGATTTCATTGACAGCTTTGGAAGCTAAACTTGTGATGGAAGCTTTTAAACCAGTGGAATAATCCAGAAAGAATCTATTAATATATTAATACGTAAAGCGAAAATTTCTAGTACATTTTTACGAGAATTGTGCGTAAGAGTGAAATTTGGCACAATTAAAGTTTATGCTGAGTAAGGCGTGCGAAAAGCCTAAATTTCGTCAAATAATGCTTAGAAATACATTAAATTAATGAAAATATCAGCAACACACACTACCAGATATTTTGGATTTGGTTCACAGATACACACACGTAGTCTATTTATTTCAAACCAAATCTATTTTCGAATCGCCGTCAAACAAAAACGAGTGTTTGAATTGTCAAAACTATATCGATTTAAGGTCGATTCATGATTGCCAATGCCTATAACTTTTGACGTTCGGTTTCATTGTGGAAAACATGAGTGAAATTTTATTTCTCGTTATTTTAATTGAACTGGACTGATATTCTTTAAATTATAACATTAATTATTATAGTATCGCTACCTAAGTTAGCTCACACTACCTACCGTGAGTTTTATAGAATTTTAATACACGTTGACGTTTGTCAAACTGTCACAACATTTTTTTTTACTTTTTGCCATCTAAGAGGAAAATAAATAAATAAGAAGGAAGTCTCACACATTGCTGCCAATAGACATCTGCCGGAATCGTCTAGCCAGATTTAAGAAAGCTGTAGTGAACGACACCGGCACTAGTCCACCAAACGCTCACAAGTAACGTTTTTTGAGTCAATTTTCGTTTGAGGCAGGCTTTGGCTGGTTCGCCAAGGTTCAGTGATTGCGATGAGCGTTTCTGATAATCGTACAGGATCGATTTAAAATCCCTTCATTATTGTGCCGGTTGGGAAAATATGTAACGCAGCAGTCGACGCGCGTTTGTCGGTTTGCTGCACTCAATTCATGAGGTACCCACCTTTCAAGCTTTTTCACCTACCCAATTTGCTTCAAGTGGATTAAAACAGTTTTATCACTATCACCGCAGCCTGCAGCTGACTCGGACGTGGTTTGCGATGGATCCGCTTCCACAATAGCCTTCATTATCAACTTTGCTCTCCGGCCGTCTACGGGGCTCGTTCTTCAGGTCGAAATTTCCAGAACGAAAACGTTGGAACCAAAAACGTATTGTGTTTTCTTTTACTTCGAGCCGTTTCTGCAGCTCTGGTGACACGGTAACCAAAGAAAATATATTTGAGATCAAAGTGGCCAGTATGACAAAACGCAAATTTCATAATATGTAAGGACTTAATATTTTTAGGGTCATCCTCACGGTCGAATCCAGCAGCCGGTCAAAAATTTGTTTATTTCATTTTATCTGTTATCTGTAAATAGTAGTAAATATCCAGCGGATTTACCAGAAGGCTGAGTAGGCTGAATCCTAGGGCGGCAAATTTTAGGGGCCGGCAAATGTGGCCTAAACATTTTTTGCTATTAGTAATTAATATTACTTAATAGCAAAAAATCATGAATCCAATTTTATCCTGCGAAATTAGAGAAATGTTTGCTTGCTCTTTCCACTCGCTAGCTTTCAATGTACAAAACATAATATTATCATTATAATATATTTTGCGCTGTTGTTTTTATTTAAAGAACACTTTATTTTTATTTCTTTATACATAGTATTGCTAGTGCTGATTTCAAGATAGAATATAGTGACAGGTTAGTAAGCTTTATTATACACTCATTGCATTTAAGAGAATTAGACTGTGTGGCTGATTTAAGTTTGTAAAGATGTAATTAAGGCCGGCTTAATCTTATGATGTATGGCCTTTATAAAATACTAGCTGTTGCTCGCGGCTCCGCCGTATAGTAGCAGCAAGTATAGTATCCCTCGGGAACACTACTTTCGGGATAAAAAGTAGCCTATGTTTTAATCCAGAGTCTAAACTACTACCATACCGAATTTCATCGAAATCCGTTTAGTAGTTTTTGCGTGAAAGCGTAACAAACATCCACGCTTTCACATTTATAATATTATTAGTAAGGATAAGAATATATAAAATAAAAAAAGAACACTTTCAAACAGCTATTTGGTAAAAATTTCAACCAGGACAGTAATTGTACTCTTGGTTAGTATATACGAAGAGTAATTTTGAAAAGGAAGTTTGGGGGGGGGGGGGGGCAAAAACTGAATATCTGAAAGAAATACTTTATTATATGCGCAACTAGCGCATATAAAGTATCATTCATCTATCGGTATAGATCTAAAACAAGATGATTTGGGTCCATTTTGTATATAGAGAATGTTCTATAGTTTAACAACTTTTAATCATCATAAACATACCTTCAATTAAATTCAATTATAAAACGATGCGTATTATAATTTAATTTAATTATATTATCGATTATCTCGTATAACTAGACGAGAGATAATAAATTATATTGTCTGTGTATTGACATCCTTATAAGCCTCTAGTATTGTAGTTGCTTGCAGACAGCCTTTCATAGAGGCGATTTGCGACTAGCCTTTTATGGAGGAGAATGTCTTTGACTTTTCCAAGAAAAAATGTAAACTAGGAATTTAAAGAAAATTGTAAAAACTATTATATAACTATTAAATCAAAGTTTTATTTATAACTTGACGGTCGGAAAACAATTAAATTTTTTCTTTAATTTCCTACAGCTTACATTTTCAAACAATAACATTTTGAACCGCGCTGAACCTTTTTTTTAACTGCGCATAAGTGTCAACAACATAATAATAATAATATCTATGGACGCTTCACACCACGTCAATCTGGTCCCGTGGTAAGTTCTCAAAGAACTTGTGTTACGGTTACCAAACAACGGAAATATATTTAATACTTTTTATACTTTACATATTATTTGCATATTACATATGATTTTGAATATATTAAACGCATATTTAATGCACATCCATGACCCAGAAACACAGAATAACTTTTTGTTCCTTCGGCGGGATTCGAACCCGCGACCCCCGGCTTGAACACTAACACGCTCAACCACTGAGCCACAGAGGTCGTCACATGCACAAAAAGTACCACTCGAACAATCAAAGCACAAAAACAAAGACAAATATCAATGCGAGTTAGCATTCATAAAACAATAGAAACGTACAGGTGCAGGGAATAACTCCAAAATAAACGTTTATTATTCCATTGTTTTAAACACTTACGGATTGTGTCGCGGTGGACTTTTCTTTTTCCCAACGTTTCGGCTACTTTCCAGCAGCCGTGGTCACGGGAGGACTGAGGTGTCAATTGTCCTATTTGTTGAAGTTGTTCAAACTACCCGAAGATTCTTCAATTATTTGTGTTCCAATCTACGCAAAAAATACTAACAGTATCTTGAAGAAAAGTGCACTTCGACACAATCTGTAAGTGTTTAAAACAATGAACAATATTCGCATAAACATAAGAAATCAATATGTTTATTATTTCAATTTCCTCGTATAAATAAAACAATATTTTCTTTTCAGTGACTATAGTTTAACAAGTTAGATTAATTTATACTTAAACCCTAGGTATTAACTAGGCTATAAGTATAAATAAATCTAACTCCTAATGGCCGTTTTCAATAGCCAATAACTATTTGTTAAAAACTTCGTCATTCAATCACTTGCCGGTTTTTTGCGATACAAATTTGACGTTTCTAACAAATAGTTATTTATAGATAGGTCATTGAAACAGGCCGTTAGAGTATGTTACACCGGTAGGTACCCTTTTTGGCTTATGCATAAATATCGTCTATGTTTCAGCAATTCAATCAATTTTAAAATATTCACTATTCACTTAGTATGATAAAATTATGCACCTTATATTTAAACGTCTTTAATTCATCTTATACTTTAAACGAGATAATCTTGTATATTTATTATTATAATCTCGGAAACAACTGCAAATATTTTAAGTAAGTATTGGGGGAGAAAAATCGATCTAGCTAGGTTTTAGGTTCCTGGGAAACTACGCATTTTAAGTTATAATATACGTCAGTCAGTTAGTCCCATTGGCAGTTTGGTATGCGTATGTGTAATTTTTGCGTTTCAAATCTACTAGAGTTCCGAGCAAAGATCGGTTACCCAGTTGTTACCTACTTTATTTTAACAGAAAGGTGAATTCTATTCACGAAATTATTATTTAAACTATTCATAACTCTATGCCGAAAACAATTAAATGGTAGGACAATCTCGGGCTAGATTGTTTATTAGTTTGTAAGGG
The DNA here is from genome assembly GCA_037179445.1 of Phengaris alcon alcon. Classification (NCBI taxonomy): domain Eukaryota; kingdom Metazoa; phylum Arthropoda; class Insecta; order Lepidoptera; family Lycaenidae; genus Phengaris; species Phengaris alcon. The sequence continues at coordinate 637,853 of JAYRCH010000309.1, forward strand.
TTTCCCGAAATGTGTCAGATATTCGAGATATAACTATGAAATATTTGCCAACTTGGCCAAGCACGGTATATGTCAAGGCCGTTGAATACATCAAGACCTACTAACTCAGTGAATAAGGCCATTCTCAGTATGAACTTTAATGATAATAAACTCTATTTTTTAATTTCATTCATATAAGAATTAAATTAATGGTAGATATTTTGTTTTGACCTAAAGTTATTGGAATTTAAACCATATAGTACTACAAAACACAAATTTATTTCTGTACAATATAACAGTAGTGCGATCTATTTTACAAATCAATAGGACATGGAATACAGATTCTCGGCTCGGCTCGACTCGACTCTAGCAAATAATATATATTACGAATGTAAATGGTGGTGTCGTCTTCTCACGCCGGGCCCCTGAAAAGGGCCTTGGGCGAGGAGCCAAAACCAAGGGCATTAGCCTTCTATTTGGGGTGGGGATGACGCGCCCAGTACGAGTACTGGGCGCATTTCGTCATTAGTTTTAAGGGAAGACCCCCCGCGGCAGAACGCGGGGGAAACCCATGGGGGGGCAAAACAAACAAATGGGAGTGTTGATCGTCAAAACCAGGCACGACCAGGACCGGCGGTCGGCTCCAAGCGACGCGTGGGGGTCCCGACCCGGAGGCCGAGAAACGTGTTTCGGTCCACTCCCTCACGCGCCGCGTTTACCGGACCGTGGAAACAATCGACCTGGGAAAAGGGTGGGAATTGTAAGCTTCCGGGCCCCGACTTTTTGTGTCGGGGGGGAAGGTGCACAAAAGAGGCGATGGGGTGGCAAGAGGGCTGCCACTCCGACAGGCCCCAGGTGAGTATTAGAAAGTTGCAACCTACCTACCTTATACCTATTAAAACCTACCGGTTTTAATTTCCTACCGGTGAAGGGGGAGGAGGGCTGCGATCCAGCGGTGGATGTAGCGCTATGACATACGCCTCCGCGGGGCGCACATCATTGCGCCAGGACTCCTCCTCTTCGAGGGCGGGGTGGCGCGTCATTGCGCCAGGGCTCCTACTCTTCGGGGGTGGCGGGGCTCCGCTGGGTCTGCCGGAGGGACAGCGTCCCTCGGCAGAATGTGGCGGTCGGGCGGGCGGGCGTGCCAAGGCGCCAGGTCAGTCAGCTCAACCAGGCGCAAGGCATCAACTCGCGCGAACATGTTTGTGGAGAGCCGGGCCACAAAGGCCTCCACGCTCTCCATCCTGAGATCCCTCTCAATGGTGGAGTTGCGGACGTACCAGGGGGCGCCCGCAATGTAGCGCAGCACCCGGTTCTGGGCTCTCTGCAGCGGCCTTTTCTGGGGTGCAGAGAGCAGATGGTGCCACGCAGGTGCAGCGTAGGTGAGGCGGGACCTAATGTACGTCTTGTACAAGGCCGTCCGCATGTTGAGGGGGATCTGAGGAGATGAGAAGGCGGGGCGTAATTGCGCAGTGGCCGATTTGGCCTTTGCCACGGCTGACTGGCGCTGGGCAACCATGGAGAGACGGCGGTCTATGACGACACCTAGATACTTCGCCGTTCTCCCCCATGGTATTTCGGCGTCTCCGATCTTCAGAGGAGCTGGGAACCCCCTTCTCGCGGTGACGGCGAGCGCTTGGGACTTACCTGCGTTCACAGACAGTCGCCAGTTGCTCAGCCAGTCAGGGAGAAGGTCCAGCGTCCTCTGAAGCTTCAAGGCGGCGTGATCGGGGGTCAGCGAACTGGTTATGAACGCCGTGTCGTTGGCGTATAACGCTGCGGTGGTGCCAGGGTCTTTGGGGACGTAGCTGGCGTAAAAGTTATACAGCCCCGGAGAGAGCACGCTGCCCTGAGGAACACAGGCGGTGATGGGGCGCTCTCCGGAGAAGACACCGTCGACACGCATCTTGAAGGTGCGTCCAGAGAGAAAAGATGCCAAAAGCCTTACCAGAGGGGGTGGGACGTTGGCTCGGCTGAGCTTGAAGAGCAGACCTTCATGCCAAACACAGTCGAACGCCTTTTCCATGTCGAGAAAACTGCGACCGAAGCTTCCTTCTTGTTAGCCGTAACGGACAGATGGTGAATGACTCTTACCAGCTGGAGAGTGGTGCTGAGCTCCGACCTGAACCCAAATTGGTCCTTGCTAGGAGGGAGGTGGGGAGCAAGGTGCTTGAGGAGAAGGAGTTCAAACATTTTGGAGAGGGTTGAGAGGAGGGTTATGGGACGGTAGCCCTCTACCCTTCTCAAGTTTTTCTGGGTTTGGGGATAGTTGTAATTATCCCCAACTTCCAGGGAGTGGGAAAGTGGCCGGTCCTGACGATTCCATTGTACATGCGGGTCAGGGCGGCCACCGTCCTGAAAGGGAGGTGTCGAAGAGCAGAGTTGGGAATGCCGTCTGCTCCGGGGGCCTTCTTTGGTTTAAGGCGAGTAATGGTTTATTTGACTTCCCTCGGAGAGAAGGAGAAGGAAGGGGGGAGGAGGGAGAAAGTAGGAACACCTTTACATCCTCGGAGACCATTCGGGCGTGGTCCGTTGCGGTCGTTGGCAGTGGTTAAAACTGGCGCTCGAGGTGTTCGGCATGAATTTCTGCTCTATCCTCTGCACGGTACCTTAAGTTACCATCGGGGTGGAGCAGGGGGTAAACAGGGGCAGTGGCTCTGGTAAGGCTGCGGCAAAAGCGGTGTAAAGAGGGCCAGTCTTCTCCCGCCTCCTGGATGCGTCGGGTCCAGTTTTCCGCGTTGAGGATCTCTAGGTGGGATCTTACCTCTGCGGTGAGGCGGTTGAGCTGCGTTTTTATCGCTGGACATCGAGTGAGCTGCCATCGTCGTCGCAGGCGCTTCTTATCGACGATCATGTCAGTTAAGTGGCGAGGTAGGGGAGGCCGCTTGTGTTGGCGGCCGGTGGACGGCTGGGTAGCCGCGTCCATTGCAGCTGCAATCGCCCCGGTGAGCTGCACCGTCATGGCTTCGACAGTTTCTGCATAGTTCACCGGGAAATTTGGCGTGTTCTCGTGCAGCTGCAAAGGAAAAGGCGTCCCAGTCGCGGACTGGGTAGCACCGGAGAGAGGGTACACTAACCGGGGAGGCTCGGATGATGGCCAAGACCGGGAGATGGTCTGAGGCATGGGCCATGTCGAGTACCTCCTGGTGAAGATCGCCTGCGATGCGATGGGTGATGGCGACGTCTAAGACGTCTGGCGAGTACGAGGGGTTCTCCGGGTAATGGGTGGGGGTGTAAGTACCCACCACCGTATACCCAGCCTGCACGGAGTCGGCGAGCAGACGTCTACCGTCCGCATTGGGCGTACGGGAGCCCCACTCGGGGTGCTTACAATATAGATCTCCGGCAATACAGTCGGCTCATCTGATATGAGCCTGTGGATGTCGGAGATATCTAAATGTGACCCCGGGGGCTTGTAGCACGCGAATATATAATTATAACACGCGAGTGCGGCAGGTGCCGAGTGTCACTTCGATGCCCAGCGCATAAAGGGAAGACACCGAGGGGTTTGGGAGGAGTTGGTGGAGGAGCTTCCTGCCGACCAAGACAGCGAGGCCTCTGCACATATGTGCTCCTCCTAGGGAGTCCTGCCTGTATGTCAGGTATCCAGGGAATACCTGGGAATATAGGATATCTGAGGGGGGTAAGATGGGTTTCGCTTAGGAGAGCGATGTAAATTTCGTACTCCCTAAGGAGATGACGGATCGGGGCCATTTTTCTGCGAACCCCTCGGACGTTCCAATGAACGATTTTTAATGTGGTTGGGGCGTGGGAAGCCATTTAGAGATCAGTTTTGTGGCGAGGGAGGCCCCTTCAGGGAGAGCCGACAGAAGGGTTTTGAAAATGTCTTCCCCTGGATTTTGGAGAAAATATCTATGGCCAGGGAGAAGAGAGCGTATATCAGCTCAGCGGTGGATTCGGGGGCTTCGGGTGCCTCCCTCCTAGAACGACGCTGAGAGGGCGGTGGAGCGATTGCTGGTAAGGTGGCGGCAGCTGCTGCTGGATTAGCAGGCTCGGTGGCAACCTCAGCCACTTCGGTAGTTGTAGAGGCCGACGGAACCTTGCGCGATGCACGAGAAGTGCGCGGGGGGCGCGGGGCGGCTTCGACATCTTTAACATTTGGGAGCGGAAGTGCAAGGGGCTCATATTCGGAGTCCGTTGCTGCCGCGGAAGTGGCTCCGGACTTGGGGCCCTTCTTCTTTGTACTCTTTCTAGTCCTCTGTTTCCGCACTGAGGGGTCGGGGACAGTGGAGGACGAGGGACGGGGGGTGGGGTCATTAGCCTCGGCCATAAGAGTGTGGCCGTAGGCGGTGGTGGGGGACCTCTTTATCAGTAATTGGTGGGTCATGACTTACCCGGACGGATGCGCGATTTGTGCGGGCAATGGGGCCCGCACGGCGGTTTCGGGCCTCCCGTTTGAAGACCGGGCAGTGCTTACTGTTGGCTGGGTGGGCCCCCTTGCAGTTGATGCAGGTGGGCCTCTTCGGTGATCGGCGGGGGGCAGTCAGTTGCGAGGTGCTCTTCGCCACACCTGACGCACGCCAGCCTGCGTGGCAGTTCCGGCTGGAGTGCCGGAACTGCTGGCAGCGATGACATTGGGCGGGGCTGCGTCCAAATATTTTTGGACGCAGCGGTACTCCTTCTCTTCTTTCGGGGTGAATTTGACCCCTTGGCCAAGCGGCTTCGCGTTAGGAGGGTGGCCAAGGAGCTCCGCGAGGTTGCTGAAATGCCTTACCCAGTCCTCCAGCTTTTCCACGATACGTGGCGGGCAGCGGCGGGCGGGAGGGGGCGGCGGCGAAGACACGTTCCGTGCATGTGTCACGGTAGTTGCCGTGGTGGTGTCCATCGGCGATGTGGCCCTCGAAGTCGAGGCCGATGGAGATCCGGTTGGGGCGGCAGTAGTCGCTGCAGCGTACGTGGCCCGCCCGGCGCGTTTGGCAGGCGGCGAGACGTCGGAAGACACCTCCTGCCGCTGCCGTTTGGTGACCTGCACGGGAGGGACAGAGGGCTGGGGCATGATGCTCGACGAGGGGGCCGGTACGGGGGCCCTCGGAGCAGGAACACTTACCGCTCGACGTTCTTCTTGCGGCGGTGAGGCCGGCGATGCAGTAAAAGTGAGCTTGCTGCTCACTGAGGCAGTTGTTGGAGGGTGGCGGGGTGCACACCTCCGTCGCAGGGCGCGCGGGGCACGGCGGTGAGGCCGAACCCTTTTCGGCTGGGCGGGGCGGGGGCCCAGACTCGCGGCGGGTCGCCGTCGGAGGGCATTGGGGCGGGGGGTGTCAGTACGCGAGATTACCGAGGACGGCCCGGGGCGAGCGGTATCCGTGCCGCTCAAGCTGGGCTCGGTAGCAGACTGGTATGCGCGCTCGGACGTGCGCGAGCTGGACCTCGATGAGGTGGAGCTGCGCGACGCACCAGAGCCGGTGCGTGAATGGCTGGGACCGTCGCGGCTATGCGGCCGTGAACCACGGTCGGCCATGGTTGACGTACAATAATATGTACCGATGTACTATAAGCACATGGACATGTCACAATGTCACATAATGTTCACACAAACACGGGACATAAATGTACATGTACACAGAAAAGTTAATAGAAAAAGTACTCACACAATAATACGATAAATTCAACACAAAACACGTATTTAATGTCTAAGTAGTCACGATAGTGTACGTGCTTGCACGGTTAAAACTTGAGGGCTGGCTCCCGTGACCCAACGTTGGAACGAATTCCAACGGAAGGCCAAAGGCAGGGCAACTCCTCAGCAAGGCGGCAATCCACTTTTATTCTAACGAATAAGGAGTGAATTGACGATCGCTATGTGGAGTATATTGGCACTGCACTTAGAACGGGTCGGCACGAACGTGGAGTGAGCGAGTCACTACGACGCTGCGCGGAGTGAACGAGACGCAAACACACGCACTGGGAGACAGGACGATCCACTAACGTAAAGAATCGTCACCACCGATTTATACGAATGACACCACGGCTGTGTGTGCGTGGCGGGGCGAATGGGGACGCGGGCGGGGTGTGAGTTTTTTCCAGCCAGGGCTTTCGTTCACGGGGCTGGCTGCTGGTCGTTTGGTGCTTTGAAAAAATTTACAGTATACTTTCATAATATTTCATGACAGATTTGTCTGACGTGACGTTAAAAATTATTTCGGTGCCAACCTAAAGATTACGTCAACATTGCTGACATTCGCCAGTGCTCGAGCTGTCATTTGTAGAGAGTGTCGCCCCTGTGGCTCTAGCGAACAACTTTACTGGCCCTTATCCTTTTGCTTTCTCGTGCCGCGCTTATCGTGCAATGTAAAAAGTAAATATTCATCAACTTGCAATTTTGAAGTTATAAATTCTAAAGTTTGTGAGCAAGGATAGATTTACTTTATTTAGCATTTGTATTACTAACACCCAAATTTTGCTGAACAGCTTGTAAGAAATTGTAGTCTGAATTTGCATAATTATTTTTTTCCAGTAAATTTTGAATTGTCATGCGTAGTTCTTGAGTTTTTTTGTTTTTTATTTCCATTATCCCTCTATGTATATATGCAATTTTTTTTATAAAAATTACATTAATTTGGCTGGACATTAATTAAAACCAAAGGCACTATGGTCGAAATTCGACCATAAAATTAAAATTTAATTTTTAATCTCTATATATATATATATATATATATATGCTAAAAATTCGTAGGGAGATAGCTTAGAACCAGGAGACGGACATAGGATACTTAATTACCCCGCTGTATCTCTGTCTGTCTCTGTCTGTATGTTCGCGATAATCTCATAAACTACTGAAAGGATTTTCATGCCGTTTACATTTACCGACAGAAGTGTAAGTGTCAAAATTGTATTAATATAGTGGCCCTCTACAAAATAGTCTATGTAGGTTTATTTAATCATATTATTATTATTTATTAGGTTCATTAATTTTTGTTTATTATTATTTTATGTAGGTATCATTATTTTTATAACATGTATTAGTATATTGTATTTATTAGTTTATTATCATTATAAATCAGCTGTAAGTAATTGTCTCTTTTCCAATCTGATATTATTCTTTGCTGTACGACCTGTGTCCTACTTATTTTATTTTTCCTAAACTCTGTCTGTTGGCAGAGATCTCTTTTTAGAGATAAGCACGCCTTTGTACCATCTCTTTTGTGTATTTTGTAATATTTTGTGTTATATTTGTTGTGTTCATGAAGAATAAAAATAAATAAATAAAATCGTGACAAGCGATCTTTAACGAATAACTTCAAAGTATCAGCGATTGGTGTGTTTCATTAAACGTAATAACATTAAACGTAAAGTGATTGATCAAATCTAAAAGTAAGAAGTCGTTCAAAATTATAATTTTTTAATTCGCGTTTTAACGATTTTTATTAAATAAATAAATTTTGAACCGCTATGATCAAATAAATCAATAATAATCAATAAAATCAAACAAATGGAACAAATACGTTTGTACTAAATATATATTTTCTTATGCCTTTGAGACCTTGGACCGCATTCTCAGATGCTTAATTGGAAGGAATATTTTAATAAATTAATGCAGCTAAGATCGCATTTATTCACGCCACCCCTCCGCAGAAACGCATTAATTATAACAGGACACTTTCATAATGGGTTCACTATAACAATTTTATGACTTTCCCAAGTATCATAATTATTATATTAATAATACGTTAATTAAAAAACTTTCCTAACCTGCCTACCTTATTCCTTATCCCTTCTGTAATAAAGAAATCAAATTGTTGAAATTTGACAAAGTTATAGGTACCTATATTGTGTATAGATTTCGTTTTTGGCATTATAAAATAACTATAATTTTTATATTTTAGCGGTGGCTTCATACATGTGGATTGGGAATGAATTTTGTTTTTTCGTTGCACCCCATCGCGTAGGATATAGTCGAATAGGCCCTTTTAAATGATGGCGAGGTTTAGTACAAGACTTTTTTAACAAAGTGAATAATTTTCGAGTAATCGACCACCAAAGTGGTTCACAAGTTGGTCCTTCCCCCCTGGTATTTCAAAACTATAAGAGGTAGAAACTTGTAACTATCTATGTTCATGTTAAGTTTTTATCGATTATGAGTATCGATACTTTAACTCTAAACCGTGCGAATGAATGACGAACGAGGAATACTAAATGTTATTAAGATTTTATATCTTCGAATAAAGAGATAAAATATTATTATTATTCTTATTGAACGTTGCTACGTAATTACGTAGCTCGTAATGCACCGTAGCTCATTCGTAGCGTACTCTTACGGTTCGTTTCAATAACCTATCTATCTATAACTATTCGTTAAAAACGTCGCCATTCAATCATTTGACGGTTTTTGCGATACAAGTTTGACGTTTCTAACAAATAGTTATTGGTAGATTGGTTAATGAAACGGGCCATTAGTAATACGAGCTTGGTCCAAATTAATTTTTATTACTTTTGTTTTTTTACTATACCTATCTACGGTATAGTAAATATATTTACTATACCGTAGATAGGTATAGTAAATATATTTACTATACCTATCTACGGTACGTAACGGTATTTAAAGTGTTGTATAAACGAGCACGTGTATGGTGTTTTTATTTTTGTGAAATATACGAATTAAACTACTGCTTTTCTACCTTATGACTCAAAGTATAAAAGTGTATATTTTTAGCGAAATTCAATTTGGCTAATTCAATTTTAATCATTGAAAGTCAGTGTATGTGAGTAATTTCTCAGTTTACGACGCGCTGCTGATAGGAGCGAGAACAATTTATTGCTTTATTGCCGCCAATTTTTCCACAGAAGAGTAATATTTTCCCGTATTACATATTTTCTTTTATCATCAGTATTATTCATAAAAGGAATTAATAACATTATTAAATCTCGGATTAAGTCTAATCACTTGCTTTGTTTTACAAGAATTTATAAAACTTTCTCTTGAAAATAAACAAAACATGGATATGAACAAAACCCCTGTACTTGTGGAAACTTAAAAAAGTTTTAGCCTGAATATTAATTATTTGAAAAGAGGCGGAATTGAGCGTTCTAGTTTACAATAATTTCACGATTATGTGAATTCTGTGCCACTGTGGGTGAAGCAGCAATGGAAATGTAGAAAATATTTTCCCCTCATAAATCATAGCTCGGTGCTCGGTGCAAACGAGCGACAGTAACTGTCGCGCTACCGTTCCATAATCGTTTTACGTGTCGTGTGTGTTCTATGATGTAGGTATGACTGTGTGGTCGTAAAGCGCGACCGGACGCGGTCGTTGGTCGCTCGTTTGTACCGAGCATTAACATTAAACAGGGTATTTCCTCATAATTTAGTAGCGCTTAGATATTCATAGCGTAAGCTCAAACTAAATAAAAAGTGAAGACAGAGCTTGGTCAAACAAAAACTGAGGCGGGTTTTATATGTATTTAGTGTGCGTGTGTCTACAAACTACATATTATATTAATAACCACACACAACTACAGCTCGTCTTACGTGGTAAGGCGTAGTTTCGTTGATTCCAGATTCCTTTGAATGAGAATGGCGAGAGAAAGGCGCATGTACAACATTTAAAAACCATGTCCCAGATGCCACAGTATTTAAAAAGTTGTTCTTCCCTCAGAGTATACTGAATACCGTATAAATCGTCCAATTATCGATGAAAATACCTAAGATAAAAATTATGTTATCTTTTTACGCCGTTTATACGCCATGTCATCCGGCCTTAATTCATATTAATTTAAAATAAGATGAAACACTACTAACATTATTATTATTTAACTTGCTGACCCCGGCAGACGTTGTTGTCTTTAGTAAAAATAGAAATATACTAGACTATTATATAATATTATACTTGCTACCTATACCAACTATCTACACCTACTGCCTACATCTACATCCTAGTTTCAAACTATACCTACTAGGCTTACAACCTAAACCTACATCTAGTACCTACAACCTTACTCACGTCACCTGTATGTTGTTGGGGTAGGTGTAGGCTTAGGTAGTAGGTGTAGGTTAAGGTTGGTGTATGTAGTTGTAAATGTAGGTAGTATTATAATAAGTAGTTTTGAGGTATGGGTTAGGTTAGGTTACGGTAGGAGTAGGTCGTAAGTAGTAGGTACAACACCTACTTTTGTATGTTGGTTTCTATGTTGGTGTAAAAACTGTAGATGTGTGTAGGTAGTTATTTATTTATTCCAGTTCATAGGCGCCGTAAATATGGTATATAACGTGGTAGTGCTAATATCTACATCTATATAATTATTGTGTATAAAAGAAAGTCGTGTTAGTTACACTACTTATAACTCAAGAACGGCTGAACCGATTTGGCTGAAAATTAGTGGGTTGGGGTGAAAAGTGCTCTGCCGAGTCTGTCTCTCTGTATGTTCGCGATAATCTCAAAAACGACTGAAAGGACATACCGACAGAGTGGTTCCTTAGGAAGGTTTAGGTCGATAATAATTTGTTAAGGTTTTGTGGAAATTGTTTGATTTATGACGATAATTGTTGAAGGTGTCGGAAAAAATCAAGCCGTCTGGTAAGTTTTATAGAAAAAGCTGCCTAACATAACCCGTTGGACATAAGCAACAAAACAATGTATGGTGAGATTGTCTCTCTATTATAGGTCTACAAAAAAGTCCGCGATGGCAAAGATATGTCTATATTTTAAGGATAGTTTACTATACCCATTCTAAGTTTAAAAGAATGATCAGAAATATTGTGGTATTTTCCGAAGCTATTTAGACGGATACAATTTAATTATCCTTAACTAGGAGATATCATAAAATTAAAAAGTACGTTGGAAAATTTATTATAAAGTATATATTTTTACTCTGTGCTATTACTATATTGCAGTAGGTAAGAACATTTGCTAAAGAAGTTTTTTGCCACAAACGAGTGTCCCACGCTGGCGTAGCTGCGGGAAAAAGCTAGTTGTAATTTAAATACAGTGTTTTACAACTCCACACAAAAGGCCGAAAAAGCGTGTTTGTTTGGTGTTGTAATTCTAACTGTGCATTAAGTGGCAAATGCAATTACAGCATGTATGCTTTTTTTTCGAGACCAGAACCGAGTTAAATAACTCTATAATATAAATTATACAAAACTGAATAATTTATATTATAGATGGTAGAAATGTAACCTATTATCAGTGATGTATTTACACACTAAATGGTGATGACATATGTATTTTTTGATTGCTATTAATTGATAAACTTCAAATGTAATGGTGTGATAATTAATGTGGTTATCTCAATTATATTAACGCTATTATAAACTATATTTTTATAAATTTCAAAATGTTAGAAACATTTTCAACACGAAAGGAATTTGGTATCGAGCCTGCATGGAGCAGAATGTACGAATGTAAACGACAGCTCAGATCGGCTTATCAAAATACATCTCACTTTAAAACTGCCGCTCCAAATAAAAATTTTATTCGTCCGACGTTTTTTACTCGCGCATAAATCAAATAAATGGAGGGTGAGGAATGACGAAATCGGTTAATTAAATTGACAAAGGCCAATTTTAGCTCATTCCGTCATTTTTATTAAGTCAAAATAAGAATAATATAGACGCTAAGTAATATAATAAAGTAAAAATTTTAGTAATATAACATAACCAAGGGCGTGTCAGGACCTGTCTAAGGATTCCTTAACAATCAACGCGCAACAGATTTTTTTTTTCAAATTACTTTTAAGTTATAGTCCGATTTCTTCAAATTAATTATCCTAAATAGAATTTAACATGAACATAGATAGTTACAAGTTTCTACCTCTTATAGTTTTGAAATACCAGGGGGGAAGGACCAACTTGTGAACCACCTTGGTGGTCGATTACTCGAAAATTATTCACTTTGTTAAAAAAGTCTTGTACTAAACCTCGCCATCATTTAAAAGGGCCTATTCGACTATATCCTACGCGATGGGGTGCAACGAAAAAACAAAATTCATTCCCAATCCACGTGTATGAAGCCACCGCTAAAATATAAAAATTATAGTTATTTTATAATGCCAAAAACGAAATCTATACACAATATAGATACCTATAACTTTGTCAAATTTCATCAATTTAAATTCAATATTACAGAAGCTATAGGGAGGTCAGACAGACAAACAGACGAAAGGACAGAAGAAACTATAAGGGTTCCTGTGTACTACAAGGATCCCTAATATTTTCGCTCTGCCCTAATTAAAGCGTGAAAAAAACAGTATTCAAAATATTACGTAGTAAAACCGCAGGGGCGACACTCTCTCTACAAATGACAGCTGGAGCATCGGTGAATGTCAACCATCTACCATAAATATTTTGAAATTATATAGTCAATTATGTCGAAGCACGAAACGACGAGCGGCAGCCCCGTAAACGAAAGTCCTAGCTGGAAAAATCCACACGCCGCGCGCAGCCCCGGCATACGACTAGCCACGCACACATAGATGCGACCTGTCAATCGTGTAAGTCTATTGAATATCGGTTCTTTACTTTTAGTAATATATATTCTTTTATAAAACTGTATGTACTGTGTAATAAACTGCGAATGATATGTGCCGTTTTACAATATTCATGCACCAGAAAGTTACGAACTGTTTATTGCAGCTCCAACATATTTTTATTTCAGGTACAAACGAAGTGTGATAGTTACGATGCGAGGCAACAACTAAAACTTTTTCTGTAGTATTCGACAGCATATAGAAATAAATGTAAATAACAAAGTATTATTAAACGAAAATAGTCTAAAGTTTAAAGAATACATTACTGTCTCAGTTAATAAACAATGTAAAATAATTGTATTGCAAATGAACCGTTTTATTCAATTAAAAAATAAACCAGGCCACTTTGTATAATAACAACCCTTGCCTTTGGATGTAGGCCAAAATTCTCGGAAGCTTGAGTTGGCACAAAATTTGCGGACACAAAACTACTTCATATATCTTGTGACAGTACATCGCGGCTCAGGAGTACCTCAGGGACCACGCTCATATGGGGTTTTGATTATGTCGTATAATACAATTCATGACGAAATCACTTTATCACAGTGAATCACAATGAAGGCACTTGAACTTTAGCGGTTCAATACCAAATAACTATACTTTTTGTATTTTTTTAACCTGACATTATTACATTATATTACATATCCTATGTTACCCGGGCTATTATGACGATTCTTTTGACACCTCATTTATTAAAATCGGATCAGTAGTCTATGTATGTAAGTATGTATGTTCCACCGATATACATACATACATACATACATAGACTGCCAAAATCATTACCCTTCCTTTTGGCTTCGCCGCAGTCGGGTAAAAATCTTATCCGAAAATTCAATTCTAAATTCAGTACCCATAGTGTTAGAGATAACAAAATTGAAAAGATATTCTGCAAAACAATTTTCCAAAAATTCTAGCAATAACACCTTTTAGTGCCCAAGAACATTCTAGTACGTGAACTTGTTTCAGTTCACGTGATTGATGATCCAATAAAAATCCACACGAAATGTCTTCTATCCCCGTAACTCCACACAATGGAAAATGAATGAAAAACACAACAAAGGGGAATTGAAAGTGAGAAATTATATTGGCCATTCCAATGCTGTGTACAAAATGCTTCTACTATTATAAATGTTAAAGTTTGTGAGGATGGATGGATTGATGGATGGATGGATGTTTGTAACTCTTTCACGCTAAACTTACTGAACAAATTTTGATGAAATTTTGCCGTGGGCACAAGCTAGTTACTTATATGATGTAGAAATATCATTTTCTATAATATATTTTAGCTCTACCATAAAATAACATCATCCAATAGGACAATAACAATCAGGTGGCCTGTATGTTGAAATTGCTAGTCTCATTATAATATCCAGCATTACAAAGGATACTAAAATTTATAATTCGTTTTAATATAGAAACTTAAATTTGAGGTAAAGAATACAGATAATAATATAAAGTGTCCATATTATAAAACTAATGTTTGGGATTTCTCGATAAACTTTAATTGTATCTTCTTCTTTATACTGGTATTGTTGCCATGAAATATGAATGCAATAGGTTGTCGGTAAATATGGCAACTGTCACTTACTTCCTTTCTACAAAGATACTTAATAACATAGTTGCCAATCAACTCGGTGTACAACATTTTGAGCTGCTGTGGCAAATAATATAATATATTACTAACGTAAAGAACCGTCATTCGATAGACTTACAGGAATGACAGCTCGCAGCTATGTGTGCGTGGCTTACTTGGCTACGTATGCGGGGACGTGCGCGGCGAGCGGGATGTGAGTTTTTCAGGCCAGGACTTTCGTTCACGGGGCAGGCCGCTAGTTGTTTCGTGCTTTGACATAATCGACAACATAATTCCCTATAATTCCATCCTATTTATGATTTGTTTGAAATTATTTCGACAACCTTATGCTTACGTGTATATGGCTGACATGAGCTGTGATTTGTAGAGTGTAACCTGTTAACTATGGTGAAAAGGTGTTATGTAATTTTGACGTGTCTGTGTGTCTATGTGTCTGTCCATGGCATCATAGCTCCCAAATGGATGAACCGATTTTGATCTAGTTTTTGGCATAGACGTATATATCATAAACGAGGCATGTTGATGCAAAAACTGTCTTCAGTTAAGTGGCCCCACTTTTAGAGTTTTTGGGACCATTTTGACATTTGTAGTATGGTGAAAACTAAGATGGCGTAACTTTTTCTTGTATGTATATTTGTTCTGTCAAATGTACGTCATAGCCTATCTTGAGTTTTGAAATCTTTGGTTTTTGGAGTTCACTCCTTAAGAAACGATTTTCATATATAAGCCCGGGGTATGAAAATCTATGGGAGTAAAGTCGAACTCACGATATCTGACGGTCCCACGGTCACACGATGTCACACGATGTTAGCCGAAGATGTCACACTTTTAAGTTCTCCGTTCAAATATCAGAAAATATAACAAAAATTGACAACCTTCATAAAGTAAACAAATCGAAAATTCTTTTTTTTTCATTTTTACCAATTCTTAGTTACAAATCTCAACTAAAACCATATTTATATTTTCATTTACTTAAAACCGCGTTAATTACACAATGTGGATACATTTTTCATATAATATTATTTAATAACAAAACAGGCCAATGTAAAATAAATATCTATGAATTTTAGTGTTGGTTTTTGAAGCTAAATTATGTCGAAAATCTATATGACACGCATACCAAAGCTTTTATTTAATAAGTTAAATATAAAAATATGTTTAAATAACGATTTATATAATATTTCGAGATCTGTAAATAAAAAATAACCTACACATGAAATATTGCAAATGACAACTGATGACAAACAATTAGTCATAACATAAAATAATAAGTCGTGATAACGTCTTATAAATCGATGAACGCCGGCTGCACGCACGGAAGGTTGTCACGTTCCGCCTGAGCCGAGCGTGCAAGCAGAGCGCGCAACACGCGATAGAGAGGCACGATCGGCTTAAGCGTTCGGTATGTGACGACGTTATCACGTAAAATTATCGTCCGTAAACCGACTTAACAGACAACCATTTTTTGAGTACTACTTACTAACTTACTTACTTTCTTAACTTTTTAGAGTAAATTCCAGCCGTGCGTTGGAGCTGACACACACACTTTCTATTTTTGTTTGAAAGCTAACAAAAATAAAACAAAAAAAAAATGAATATGATGATGCTCGCTCACGACAATTCGGGGATTACTTACCTTTTTTTGATTTTGTTTTATTCAAACGCAGCTGCATAAATATTTTAAAACCATCTCTTCACATTTGCTAAGTGAACACAAAACACTGTTCCTGCTTCCTATTTTTACTCCTATCCTGTTTTATACGTATACGTTCCCACAATCAATCCTTCTCACTGTCAACTCAGCACTCTGTTTTACATACAAAATGCGCCACTTTAAAACTACTTTCTGCTTGTAACTTTAAACTCATGAAGCGTGTGAAACTATTCTAGACTTTAAGACAGCCATAAATATTTGGCATAAATTTTATTTAATTTTTAAGTAACCCCCGAATTGTCAAGCAATGATCGAGCTGATGATGATGTATCGTCAGTAGCTCACTACTTAGGTATGTGCATACTTAGCTTAGCTAAGAACACTCGATCATGTCAGCTTTCAAACAAAAAAAAACTAGATCAAAATTGGT
Source organism: Phengaris alcon alcon (assembly GCA_037179445.1). Taxonomy (NCBI): domain Eukaryota; kingdom Metazoa; phylum Arthropoda; class Insecta; order Lepidoptera; family Lycaenidae; genus Phengaris; species Phengaris alcon. Next base: position 653,993 of record JAYRCH010000309.1, read on the forward strand.
TCACGCGTTTGGGTGCTAAGTTGCCATGGATAGACACACATACAGACTTGTGACTTGTGGAGATTCAAATTCACACTCGATTTTGAAACAAAATTGTACTTTAAATAAAGGTTTATGGTTAAATGTTTATTTAAGTTTTACCAACCACGAGTGTGAGTTTCGTGTCAAGTTATTGAAGAGCCCAATTACAATACCAAAAGAATATTTTATTTAATTTTTCTTTACCTTTTTTGCATTAATACCCGTTAAATTTATACAGTAACAACGTACGGTTTTTTTAATACGAGTATCTAGCTGACCCGGTGAACTTTGAAGTGCCATATTTTTTTTAATAAGTGGAAACTAGGGGACGAGTAGGGGAAAATCTTGTGGTTTCGCATCACCGACATGCTCTTGTTGTCTGACTGACTTGTTGAAGGGTCCATTCAAAATTATTTTACCCTCGACTTGACCTTTCTGCCGGCGACTTCAGGATTTTAGTTTGTCATGTTTTTTCTTTCTTCGTGGAATACAAATAAGATATGTGTAATTTCGAATACTAATGTCAGATACGTGTAACGCAGTAACGTAGGGTCTTGGATTTTACGTTGTTTACCAATTGGTCTCGGGTTCGGATCTCGGACAGACGAAATATTTTTATTTCCTATAACATTTCATTATTTTCTCGCACTACTAAAACTCCGAGCAATGCTTGCCGCTTGGTCTCCCATGGTCCTATACTATTACTATTTATACTATATTTACTATTACTATAGTATAATATAGTTGAAAGCGGTATACCTATTTATTATTTAGTTTATCTAAATTGTTGGTAATATTCGTGTATAATAATAAATAAAATGGATGGGTGAAATCTCGTGCGTTCGCGTCCACCGACATGCTTATAGCAGTATGTCTGTAGCTATACAGCTGACGTATTGTGCAACATAAGTGTTGTGTATATCTTATAAGTGAAATTGAATGGATTTTTCACTTCTATCGGCAGTCCCTTTATCTGCCACTCTTTTTTCATACAAACCTTCTCCTGACAATAACTAACACATAAAGGAAAGATTTATCCAATGGAAAAGTTTACTGATGTCGTTAATATTGGAACGAAGTTCCTTATGGCGCGTTGCGAATTTTATTAGGGCTAGACGGATTGAATATGCACGACACTTTTTGCCACTCGAAATCACAATGTAATAACGACTATTAATAACGATACAAAAAACGACCTTATCACCTTGACAATAATGTAGAATTTTGCAATTACAAATTGTGACTGTTATGACTGTTACATATTGTGACTAGCTAGCCGGGCCTTAGGTATGCGAGCGGTGGGACGAAAGGAGCAAGCAACCCGCCCCCTCACCCCTGTCCCCACCTAAGGCGCGGCCAACTAGTTCCGCGCGCACTATATACTTAGTTCAACTATTTGTTTTGTATAATATAATATATTATATCTATACAGATAAACAAAATTGAAGTGTCTGTTTCTTATTTCAAATTAACAGCTTTTATTTTCACTTAATGCATTTAAAAGTATGATCGGTACTTACAATAAAATATAAATTGTTAACATTTTACTGTCCGTCTGTCAGTCTGTGTGTTTGTTCCGGCTAATCTATGTATATATATATATATATATTTCTTCCATTATCAACTATATATTTATATTATAATATATATATAATAACTTCGTTCCATCCGGGTGTCCCTTCACACCTCTCAAGTTTTTATTTTCAACATAATTTTATTAAAATATAGATCAAAACTAATCCATCACTGCAAACATTTTTGGAATCTGTATCACTGAAGTTGACGGAACGTCTGTAACCCCGTGAATTCATCTGACTCGAATGAAATAAAATGGTCTGAATTACTGACGGATCGACGCATAGCCTAAGCCGCTTATCGTAGAGACCTGAAACTTGGAGAGTGTGTTCTTTGTATGACGTAGTCATACGCCAAGAAAGGGTTTTCTGAAATTCTACCCCTAAGGGGGTGAAAAATGAGGCGTAGTATGTATGGAAAATCGTTATTAGGGCCAAATACATGTTCAATAAAATTATGGAAATTGGTGAAGTTTTAAATTTTTACTATGAAAACTTAGGGGGTAAATTCTAATAAACTCTAAAAGACATATTTAATGAAATGTATTTAAGAGTAGTAACTCGATTTTAATTGAAATCGGTACAGATTTAATTATTTACCATACAAACTTTAGATCCCCATTTCACCTCGTTAGGGGACGAATTTCAAAAAAGGACCAAGTACGTCATGTTCAATCATTTGTATTTATTAGCCTAGATATTTAAATTCATGCAAAACGGTCAAGTTTTAAATGTTTTATATGTAAATTTGCAACCCTTATTTAATTCCCTCAGGAGAGATAATTCTAATAAACTTTGAAATATATATTTGATGAAATGTACTTAAGAGCATGGATCTCAATTTTTCGAAATCGGTACAGATTTAAAGATTTTTCATACAATCTATGCCCCCGTTTTTTACCCCCTTAGGGGTAGAATTTCAGAAAATACTTTCTTGGCATATGACTACGTCATACAAAGAACACGCCCTCCAAGTTTCAGATCTCTACGATCAGCAGCTTAGGCTGTGCGTTGATCCGTCAGTAATTTAGGCCATACATTTTATCTCATTCGTGTCTGCTGACGTCACATGTATCCTTGAAGCGCAACTTCAAATTACCATAACTTTTTTATTTTTATTTCTAGAGATATTTTACTAATCCTTTTACTTTTTTTTTATTTTATCTTTTTACTTTTACTTTTACTAATCCTTATTAAGATTTTATTTTACTCTAATTTTTATAATTTATCAAAAAAGAGAAGGCAAACTTCCTCGTGCAGTCGTTTGGAAGTTATGCGCGTACAAATATTTCGGTATTTTTTTTTTAAATAGATGGATTATCAGGGTTTTACAAGTATGTGTTTGTCAAAATTTGTTGCTGCGAATGTGTGCACGGTTGTGTGAGTGTGTGTGCGTATGTGTTTGTGTGTGTGTGTGTGCGTGTTAAATAAGTACAATTGCAAAGTTGTTTCAATATTTAATAGCAACAGATGTATAGTCCTACTTACTATTATAAATGCGAAAGTTTGTGAGGATGAATGTATGGATGGATGGATGGATGTTTGTTACTGTTTAACGGAAAAACTACTGAACAGATTTGATGAATAAATTTGGTATGGTAGTAGTTTAGGTTCTGGATTCAAACATAGACTATTTTTTATTCCAAAAAACAGTGAACCCGTGGGATACTGTATTTACGCGAGCGGAGCCGGGGACAAAAGCTAGTATTGATTAAAAAAAAACCTTGCGCATTGTAGGCACTAGATAGACTCATTTACTTAACTCCGACAACATCGTATTTGCATTCGAATTGCCGTCGATGCTAAAAGCTAATCTACTGTTGTTCTTTTATAAAAATATAAAAATTGCCGTTGTTTTAAATAAGGAACTTTTATGAATTTTGATACACTATTATTTATCACAATGTTAATCATCATCGCAAACCACTACTACTTAATAATAAAAACATTTACACCATAGTTACACTATTCCATGTTGTTTTGTATTGATAATTGTTTTTGTCTGACATTGGAAAGCCACTTGATAGACCAAAACAGCAACATGGATTAGCGTATTACTAATATTATAATAAAGAGGTCAGATTTGTTTGTTTGGATTATATATGCTTCGAAACTACTGCACCTATTTTGACGAAAGGCACAAATACGGAATAGACCTCGGGAAATGACATGGGATATTTCTTTAGTTCAAATGTATCCCCGCGAGATTCCGTTTTGCGCTCATGAAGTCGCAGGCAACATCTAGTAATCTATACTAATATAATAAAGAGGAAAAGTTTGTTTGCTTTAAATAGGCTCCTGACTAATGGACCAATTTAGGTGAAATTTGGCACAGATATAGAATAGACCATGGGGAAGGACATAGGCTACATTGTATCGCGGGAAAATGTACGATTCCATCGGTTCCTTTGGCGCGTAAGAAGTCGGGGGAAACATCTTGTTTGTTAGAAGAAGGCGTCTTCTAACCGCCGCCGGGCCCTTGAAAGGGGCCTTGAGCGGATAAACACGGTCAGGGGCTATGCCCCTCTACATGTGAAATTCTTTTTTATTTTATTTTATTTTTCATGATGACACGCCCAGTACGAATACTGGGCGCAAGACGTCAGTTTTGGGGGAAGACCCCCCGCGGCAGAACGCGGGGTAAACCCGAGGTAGCTAGGAGGAAGAAAAGCGACGGCCGAGGGCGGCCAAGACCAGCAGTCGACTCCGGCGGAGCACGTGGGTCCCGGTCCGGGAACCAAGGAAACGCGTATGGTGCCGCTCCCACACACTCCGCATTTGTCGGACTGCGGACACAAACCGACCTGGGAAAAAGGTAGGGGGAAAAATTTTGTCCCGGACCCCAGACTTTTGATGTCGGGGGGGAAAAACACGCTACGGTGCCGACAGAGTGGCATTAGGGCTGCCACACGTCGGACACCGGGCGGGTGCAAGAAGAATGCGCCAGTATTTTAATTACTGGCGCGGGGGGAGGGTGCAGGGGGGAGACAATCCAACGGTGGACGGGGTGGCAGAGCGCGCTAACGCGCCGAGGCTCCTCTTCTTCGGGGGCGGGGCGGCAGGCGAGGCTCTGCGGGGTCCCCAGCTCTGATGGCGTCGCGGGGCAGCAGTCTGCGGTCGGGCGGGCGGGCGTGCCAAGGCGCCAGGTCGGCAAGCTCGACCAGGTCCGAGGCATCAGCTCGCAGGAAGAGGGTGGTGGCGAGCCTGCGAACAAAGGCTTCCACGCTCGTTATGCGGAGGTCCCTATTTATTGTGGCGTTGCTCACGTACCTCGGTGCTCCGACGATGCGGCGCAGCACGCGATTCTGCGTATGCTGCATCTTTCTTTGAAAGGACGCAGCTAGCAGGTGGTGCCACGCAGGATCCGCGTACGTGAGGCGCGAACGGATGTACGTTTTGAACAGGGCCAACCTCATATTGAGCGGGACCTGGGGAGCTGCATAGATCGGCGACAGTTTGGCTGCTGCGGCTCTGGCGCTAGCAACCGCAGAGTTGCACTGGGGGTACATAGTCAGCCACCGATCTATAATAACGCCTAGATATTTTGCGGTCTTACCCCATGGTATCTCCTTCTCTCCTATCTTCAGGGCGGGCGGGTATCCCCTCTTGCGGGTAACGGCGAGCGCCTGCGACTTACCGGGGTTAACGGCGAGTCGCCATTTGCTCAGCCATGCCGGGAGGAGGTCGAGGGTCCTCTGGAGTTTCACGGCTGCGTGTGCTAGGTTTTGGGAGGTGCAGATGAAAGCGGTGTCGTCAGCATACAACGCCGCGGTAGTGCCAACGTCAGTGGGCACGTCGCTGGCGTAGAAGTTGTAGAGGCTGGGCGACAACACTCCACCTTGCGGGACACCTGCGGTGATGGGGTGTTCCTCCGAGAGGACCCCGTCGACTTTGACCCTGAAAGTCCGGCCCGAAAGATACGAGGAGAGGAGTCTTACCATGTGGCTGGGGACGTTTACCTGCAGGAATTTGTGGAGGAGGCCTTCGTGCCACACGCTGTCAAAGGCCTTCCAGGAAGACTGCCACTCCAGAGGCTTTCCTGTTGGCGGCATCCGTGAGGAGGTGCACCACGCGAACCAGCTGGAGGGTTGTGCTAAGTTGGGAGCGGAACCCAAACTGTTCGCGCCGAGGAGGAAGAAAAGGAGAGAGGTGTTTGAGGAACAGGATTTCAAAAGATTTGGATAGGGTAGAGAGAAGGGTTATAGGGCGATAGCCCTCCGCCCGTCTCAAGTTTTTGTGAGGCTTGGGGATAGTTATAATTAGCCCCATTTTCCAGGACTTAGGGAAGTGGCCTGTCCTCACAATGCCATTAAATAGGCGAGCGAGAGCGGCCACTGTCCGGAAAGGTAGGTGGCGCAAGGCATCATTTGTAACCCCGTCAGCGCCGGGGGCCTTGCGGGGCTTGAGGCGGGCGAGTATTTTTTGGACTTCTCTAGGGGAGAAGGAAAAATTTGGACGTTCTAAGGAGGAAGGGGGGGAGTATAAGAATTTTCTTACCTCCTCGGATACCCTAGCTATGTGGTCGGTCGCCGTAGACGGAAGGGGCGAGAACTGCCGCTCCAGGTGGTCGGCGTGGATCTCGGCACGGTCCTCAGCTCGGTACCTAGGATTACCGTCTGGGTGGATCAGAGGTCTTGTGGGGACGGTGGCGCCGGTGAGACTGCGGCACGTACGGTGCTGGGAGGTCCAGTCCTCACCTGCATTCGTGATGCGCCGCGTCCACAAGGCCGCATTGTGGTCCTGCAGTGCCTGCTTCACCTCTGCGGTGAGGCGGTTCAGCTCATTCTTCAGTCGGGGGCATCTATTTAGCTGCCAACGCCGCCGTAGCTTCTTCTTTTTGGAGATCAGCTCGGCTATGTGGCGTGGCAGCGGAGATCTTTTTGAGTGGGGACTGGGCGACTGCTGAGTGGCCGCCTCCATCGCAGAGGTGATAGCAGCGGTGATCTGCTGTGTCATACGCTCCACGTCATCCACAGAGACCACCGGTAAGTTGGGCGTGGAGCCGTGCAGCTGCAGGGCAAAGACCTCCCAGTCGTAGACCGGGCGAGGGGCAACGGAACATCTTGTTATTAATAACAAGATGTCTTGAACTAAGTCTTGCTGCAGTTCGGGCCTCTTCTCCATATGAGGCTTAAGCTGTAGTCCAATACGTAAGCCTACTGTTTAGTTTGTATGTATATGCCAATAGAGGGCTAACCGAAAACGAAAGTTACAAAAATAAACTTCTTTAGCATCCTACTATTATTACAAAAGTTTGTGAGGATGGAGGATGCATGCATGGATGTATGCATGGATGTACACAAAAACTACTGAACGGGAACTCTGGATTAACGCATAGGCTACGTTTCATCCCGGAAAAAATTTCCCGTGGGATAGCTAGTATAAAATAAGTACCAGGTACTATTTAACATTTGATCTCAGTATTCAGACACCGGGTGTTTTAGCGCTCACTACTGCCGCGGCAAACTAATCGCGACGGGGGACGCAATCGGGGAAGTACGTTCTTGAGGAAAACACGAAAATGGCGATGATGTTGTAATTTATCTTACTTTACCGGATATAACAAAGTAGTGTTGCAAGGAATTATGTAGACGCATCTATAGACTAGACGTAGCCCGCGAATTTGTACGCGCAAAAAAAAATCTCGCGGGAATCGTATTTCGCTGCAATAGAGAAGCCAATCCAGGGTCTAAACTGCTACCATACCAAATTTCATCACAATCCGTTCAGTATTTATTGCGTTTATAATATTAGTAAATTGCTTGATATGAGTTAGCACTACGACAAAGCCATCGAGCTTCTCACTAATTCCTCGTCGTGTTTACATCCTTCAATGACCAGGTAATATTTACGTACAGCAAATTCAACTAGTCCGCGGTTGTTATACTTATAACATTTTATATGTTATTCTCTAGACTGTTATACCTTTTTATTTCTTAACATATTGAAATTAAACAATCACTAAATTTAAAGGGGAACAAACCAACACACACTAGTGACAATCACATCTGTTCAAAAATTTAGACAAACAGGCAAATATTCAAAAATCATTTTTTTTGGGTTCTATTTGTTCATAAAGCCTTGAATAGTTTCTCTTATATATATTCCATGTACAGACAGCAACCAGTTACGATTTTATTATATGTATTGATTTATTGACTGTACGTACTAACTTATTTACGAAGGCTTTAATATCTATTCTGTTATAAATTATAATATAGGAGGAAACTAGAAATTGCCCTGTGGTCGAAATTATCGAAGGATCATAATTAATATTAAATTTTTTTAGTTTTAAATTTTTAGGGTTCTTTTACCTATTTGATACGCAATAAAAATGTGTAAATTATGTCTATTATATTTACAGTGTCGGACTTAAGCTTCATAGTCACGGTCCAACCTGCAAATCCAAGGCCACGGACTTGTAGGCAAAAATTACTAATGACGGCCATTAGTATCGGTGCTGGATTTGCAGGCTGGATGGTGAATAAGGCGCTTAACATATTTGCCGCCCATAGACTATTCAGTTTTTGCCCCTCCCCCTTAAAATTACTCTTTTGTTATACTAATCAAGAGTACAATTGTAGTTTTTTTCAATTGTCCTGGTTGAAATTTGTACCAAATAGCTATTTGAAAGTCTGTATTATGTAAATAAAAGCAACAGCGAAAAATATATTATAATGTTAATATTATGTTTCGTAGGTTAAAAGCGAGCGAGTAGAGCGAGTGAGCGAATTTCTCTAATTTTGCAGGATAAAATTGGATAATTTTTTTTCAATTCTACTGGTTTAATTTATAACAAATACCTTTCTGAAAGGGTTTTTTCTTTGGAATAATCAACAGAAAAAAATAGACCATAGACTAAATATCAGAAATAACACTATCATGCTCTGTACGTTGAAAGCCAGCAAACTAAAATGTCTCTAATTTTGCAGGTTTCTATTGGATAAATCCCTATGGACCAAAACAAATTGCACACAAATGACACACAGTCAAAATCTGCCGAGTCTCATATCTTCTCAATAGCAAAATAACCCACCGCTGCTGCCCGCCGCTCTCATCCAAAAATATTAATTATTTAGTTTAATTTTCCAGTACTAAAATATTAATTATTTTGTTTAATTTTCGAGAGTAATCTTTGTATGCATATAATAATAATGTTTTTATATTTCTGTACGACAAAAAATGTTTTGACCACATTTGCTGCCCTAGGCTTCAGCCTACTCAGCCTTCTGGTAAATCACCCTGAATATTTTCTACTATTCACAGGTAACAGATGAAAAGATATAAACAAATTATTGACAGGCTGCTGGATTTGCAGACTGTACCGTGAAAATGGCCCTTAAAATAGGTCCGAAACTGTGAAAACGTAATTTTTACTTCACGTATGAAAGCGTTTTAATCTTATGCGATACGATGTTGCTTATCGTGCGCGATAATGTAAGAGACAGCCATAATATTATTTTTAATATTGAAACATATATCTTTTTATTTATTATTTTGCCTCTTAGAGCAAAGTAAAAGAAAAACATGTTGTGACAGATTGACAAACGTCAACCTGTAATAAAATTATATTAAACACACGATAGGTAGTACGAGCTAACTGAGGTAGCGATAATAATTTTGAATTATGATTAATATAATAATTATTAAAAGAATATAAGTCCAGTTCTATTATAATTACGAAAAATAAAATTTCATACATGTTTTTCACGATAAAACCGAACGTCAAAACTCATAGGGATTGCCGATAATGAATACGTGTGTGTATGTGTGAACCAAATCCATGGTAGTGTGTGAAACTGATATTTTAACAAATCAAAGCTTCTTGCATGCTTTCCTCAGCATAAACTTTAACTGTGCTGTGCTAAATTTCACTCTCATCCGTACGCACAATTCTCGTAAAACTGTACTTGAAAATTTTGCTTCACGTATTATTATAATATGGATAACGACCTAACTTAAATGTCAAGATAGAAATGTGAAGACAAAACCAGCGAGATTTTAGTGAATATGATGAAACAATTTTTAATCCAACAAGCAGTTTTTATATACCCTTGAACGAATTTTTTTTTAAATATTTCACAGCACGGCTGTGCAATTTCCAACACTTCACAACAACGTTCCATAATCAGATTTACTCCTGCCCTAATTTTCAACTGATTGTGTTGTGCCTTTATACTATGTTAATTTCTGTTGTTTGTTTTCGTGTAAATGAAGGATTGAGATTTATTTTAAGAGGCATATTACATCTCGACTGTGATTTTTGTGTAAAATGGACAATGGCGTTCTTGATCTCAGAAACAAAGATACATTTACAATTTTGACATATATACAATATTGAATAATGCAGAATAGCTATTGGCCTAGTTCGTAGCGGCCTAGCTTTCTGTAAATTTTGCTTAACTTTTTAACGAAACCCAAAATTGCAGAGAAAGATTTTCATAAAATGCGCGAAGGCACTCTTTTGAGAGGAGCTCAAAAGAGCTCAAAGGATTGAACTACTGTTCTAGCAAATGAAATAATAAAATGAGAATGTTATCTCCTATATAGTCGTATAGTTCGTAGCGGCCTTATAATTTTGAAATATCTTTGATTTAATATAGAAAAAAATCTTATTCTAAGTCAAAAAAAACTTCGAAAATAACTTTAAGTTAACTGTGAATTACTCCTAACTACGATAATATTACTAAGCAAAATTTATACCAAAACAATTGTTACTTCATGAGCAATAAATATTTTATAATTTTAAAGCATAAATTTATTAACCTATTTCAATAAAAATGATAAATACAACTGCAAAATTACTACAAAATGCGAAATGTCGGGATAGCTTCAAATACATAATCTCGCAGAGTGCAGATTTGTAATAGGGCTCTTAAATGTAAAGAAATTTTACATCGCTATTTTTTTATCGAAGTCTTAATACAACTAACACATTACGCCTAACCGGTATGAGGAAATATTATATCGTTCATGTTACCGTGTGCTTAACACGGCACTCATATACTTTAAAGACCTACCCCATTCCAGAACTTTGTAATAAGTGCGACATTTTTTGTTTCAGAAGTAACGAGAAGAATTATAAAGTTGCCGAAGTTCTTAAGGGGAGGTGAGTTTGAATTTAGTTTTAAATACTTATCCAGACTCAATTTGTTTTACTGTAGCAAATAAAATATTCTAAAGTTTCATAAAGCGATAGATTTCAGACGCTCGCTCTATCACGATTAACTTTTTATGAAAACTCAAATCCGTTGAGGGAAGACTAGCACAAATTTGAATAGGAAATCGAGCTAAATGATTTGAATTTCAAAATAAAACAAAAAATCTCTACTGCAATATTATCTGGCTACTTTGAGAAATGCTTAGCAAAGAATTGTGGTTTCACGAAAATTGCTTACACAATTTTGCTAGTTTACATTTAGATGTAGTATGGAATAAATTAGTAAAATCTATCCACAATGTCCCCAACGAAAACAGAGGGTTGTAAGATGTTTGACATATCTGTATGTGTGTCTCTGTGTGGCGTCATAACAAAAAACGGATGAAACGATTTTATTCCAGTATTTTTTTATTTGAAAGCTGATATGATTGATAGTGTTCTAGGGTATAATTCATCATCATCAGCTTGGTCAATGCTTAAAAATTCGGGGGTTGACGCTTATTTTACGTATCGTTCATTGTTTGTACCAGGCTGCTGCTGTCTGTACCAGGTCATTGATGTCTGTACTAGACTTCTGTTGTCTGTGCCGGGCCGTTGCTATCTGTACTAGACTGCCGCTGTCTGTGCCAGATCGTTTCTCTCTGTACTAGACTGATGTTGTCTGTACCAGGCTGTTGCTATCTGTACTAGACTGCTGCTGTCTGTACCAGATCGTTGCTGTCTGTGCTAGACTGCAGCTGTCTGTACCAGGCCGTTGCTGTCTGTACTAGACTGCTGCTGTCTATACTATACCGTTGCTGTCTGTACTAGACTTGCTGTCTGTACTAGACTGCTGTTGTCTTTACCAGGTCGTCGCTGTCTGTATTAGTATGCTGCTGTCTATATCAGGCCGTTGTTGTCTGTACCAGACTGCGTGATAGTGAGTGATGAGCATTACAAGCTGTTGAGTTATGGCTCGTGTGTTGTAGAACCGAATCACAGTAAAATATACTTTATTTAACCATAAAGGAAACAAAGATTCTAGCTTAAATTCTAGTTGCAGTGTTATTTCTTCATGTTTGTTCCGCGCTAAGTCAGCTAAAATTTCCAATCTACATTCGTTAAAAAGGACACTGACTGGCCAATGCCGATTTTCCATCAAGAGCGGCCAAGTTTCAAACATAATATTATGTGGTTTTATAGTGCTTAAAAAGTTATTGTACAGAATGTATTCAGACCAGTCCCATTAACTTCGTAGGTTTATATTAGGCCATGAGATATATCCATTGGTACTAGTCATTTGCTTTTAATCGATTGTTTTTGTAAAAGTTAATATTTTCAATATGCAATGTACAACGTACATAATACATATCCACACGGGCGGAGTAGGCGGTCGGAGGCGGGCGCGCGAGGGGTAGGCCGCGCAAACACGTCCACCGCGCCCGCGCATGTGCGAATAGAGAAAATTAGCTGATACCAGCAGCTGTACCGTATGTAGTAAATAAACCGCGAAAATTGCATATATTAATAACAATCTTATTTAAAGTTAGATAGCTCGGTGGCCTAGTGGATAGACAGTTTGATTCGCACTCGAAAGAGTGCAGGTTCGATTCCCAGGTTGTGGCGTGTACCAATGAGACTTTTTCAGATCTCAAGTACATTATACGGACGCTCTAACGGTGAAGAAAAACATCGTGAGGAAACCCGAACATTGTTGGCCCCAAACGTATTGACCAGTCATTCCTCTGGACTGACTGACTATGCTGTGAGAATGCCGTATGTGCTTGGGCAACCATACGACATTTCAAACCAACTGTCCCAGGCACTACAGTATTTCAAGAGTGGTTACTTCGCTCGGAGAATACTGTATAAATCATCCAATAACGGATGAAAAGGCCTCAGTTTATTTAAAGTTCTATTAACATTCAAGTACCTATTTACTAACTTTTGTTAAGTTAACATTTAATTACTTTAATTTTTTTGTTCTGATTAAGAAAAATAAATGAAAATAAAATGAGATGAGGTACATACAGTTAAATCGACCAGCAAGTAGCAACTGGCCTAAATCTACCTGGAGGCTCAAGGCACGTAAAAAAACGAAAAGAGATGCGCGTGGGAGACGATAATCGCATACCATTCGATTTGACATACTCGATTGCTAGTTATTAATCATAAAAACCCAGCTTGATATAAAAACAGTAACTTATTTATTACAAAAAACTAAGGTCGGAAAAAAATCATATCAAACAATTAACTAATTTTAATATCGACTACGTACACGTAAATGTTTCAATTTTCATAGGTCACTTAGCCTAGGTAGTTTTTGAAAGAGTCGAGCGGCACGCTTTTGATATTTGCGCGCAAAAAGCCGTGCTGTGGCTGCGCTACGCCGCCTGCACCCGTGCCGCATAGCGTCGGCATTCTTTGAATTTTGCCGAAAGTCGATAAAAGAACTATGTTGTTTTGAAATAGATTTTCAAATTTAGTTGCGGTTTTTCTCACGAAGTAAAAGGTTGTCGTGTGATTTGAGTTTCACTATTAGGTCGTGTTTAAAATCGTAGTGTTGTGTTGTAAAGTTTTAAGTTATACGTGTAATGATTTATAGTGGTAGCAACGATTTTCAAATTTGAAAATGCAACAAAAACACTTTCTAACAACTTAAACTTTTAACTTTTAACGTGGCACCTTGTCGCGGTCACCTGATGGATGGATTCCGTGAACTTAGTACTAGGAGTAGACTTAGTACCTACTACCTACTAGCAGTCATTCAGTACTCAATACTTCTTTCTCGTAAGTAAATAGCTATTAGCCATAGTTTTTCTTATTGTGATCGGTGTAATTACGTACGTAACTTATTATCATTAATAAACATTTACTAATGTGATTCGGGCACCCTTTTATACACCTACTTAGTTTCATTGTTACCTACAGTTCAACCATGTTACATCTTTCGGTTATTGTCGTTTTTCAAACACCGTCTGTATTTTCGATAGAAAAGCGACGATTGCCGTTGGACATTAAGTTGCACTGTACACAGGGTTCGTTATTTGTCGAGCAACATTTCGTGCGTGATTTACGAACCACACTGCAGGCGGTGTAGAGCAGGGATTTTTCTAAAGTGGGTTCTGTGGGACAGTCATCAAGGTTCCGCCAAAATTATTTGAAATTATGAAATCCAAACATCCGTCACTTTTGTGTGTGTACGGTTGTAAGTCACTGCAATCTGCATACATTAAACATCGCTGATTGGATGTACTAAGGCAGGAGCACGGTGCGGCGGTGGCCGCTGCGTCATTGGCCGGCAAGCGTAATGAAGTAAATTACATTGCGTAGTGAAGTAAAAATAATAAAATTTTAGATTTTAATAAAAAATCTACTTCTAGACAGCTTGTTTTTATGATTAAAAGGTCTAAAATGTAAAAAAAAAATTAAAATAAATTGAAAAAAAAAACTTAGAATGAGAAAAGGTAGTATAATCATATCCCAAAGTTAATGGAAGTGGTCTTCTGGCACTCTGTATAAAGACCTGGGAATAAAAAGTTAGGAATCTACGAATATCAGATAATCAATGTGCCACATACGTACTTATCTGTGGCTATCGATGTCATCACATTATCTTTATAGTCTATGGTTATCGTGCTTTAAAATGAAAATTGTAAACTTGAGGCGTAAAAGCACCATCTAGTGGTCCATTATTTTTTATTGGAGTATAAAGTTATTTTCTTGTTCTATAGTTCAACAGTTTAGTGATAGTTTTATGAAAAAAATGATACTTGGGATGTGAATTAGATCCCTCTATGCTATTTATAACAAGAAAAATATCTATTAAGTTTTTTGTTTTCGTAACCAAACGACATCTATCATTTATCTGTTAGCATATTGCGTTTCCAAACAAACCAGTTATTAATTTCGATTGACATCATAATTAATAGATGTCGCTTTTCTGCAAACCGCCACTAGGGAAATTTTATTGAACAATAGGTTATGTTATATTTAATCAATTGTCTTTTATCCTCCGAATTTGATGTATAATATTGTCCCTTTTTTATAACGCTTTTATTAGTTTCACCTGTATGTTTGCTTTCTTGCTTGTTTGTTTGTTTATAACCGACTCCTTTGGGCTCGATTTTGTCCTACTTTGAACGATCAGATTTAATTCAAACTTTGCACACCTATCAAAGACCGATGACAATGCAATAATTCGATTAAAATATCCGATTATCCTGATTAATTTCGCCAGGATTCATCAATTTCTTTCCGCATCCTTTGCATGAGAGTAAGAGAGATAGAACTAGTGCGCGAACTACGCATGAGTGCAGTTCCAGGCTTACTCTTTGGCAAATCGTACTAAAAAGCAAAAAATAAATTACACCCGGATAGAACGAAGTTATAATATATATTATAATATAAATATAAAGAAAAATGTTAACAATTTATATTTTATTGTAAGTACCGATCATACTTTTAAATGCATTTAGTGAAAATAAAAGCTGTTAATTTGAAATTACAAACAGACAATTCAATTTTGTTTATCTGTATAGATATAATATATTATATTATAACAAAACAAATAGTTGAACTAAGTAGTCAAAGATCGCCGAAAGCACGTCGAAGGAATGCCGATAACAGTCACAATGTGTAATTGCTAAATTCTACATTATTGTCAAGGTGATAAGGTCGTTTTTGTATCATTCTTAATAGTCGTTATTACATTGTGATTTCGAGTGGCAAAAAGTGTCGTGCCTATTTTTTCCGTCTAGCCCCCAACGCAACGCGAACTTCGTTCCAAAATTTTATAAATTTGGATTAAGAATAGTGTAAATGAAAAATAAATGTTTATTATTGTAAAATAGCGTGGGGTGGATAGTGTCAATAGTTATAATTTTATTGGCAGATATGACAAGGATCTTCACTTTAATAATATCTCAAAAATCACTTTAAACGAAATCTGACCGTTTGAAGTGGATCAAAATCAAGTCCACTGAAGTCGATTACATACAAACAAACGTACAGGTGAAGACACCGCACTCCACGCTTTTTTACAATAATAAACATTTATTTTTCATTTACACTATTCTTAATCCAAATTTATTAAATTTTATTTTTTATTTTTTAGTTAGATTTTCTATAAAAGCGTGTTTTTTTAGTTTTTTTAAACAGCTATAATTTTTTTATTCCTATGTTCATAAAGTGTAACGTACAATAAATATTTTTTGTAGGCACGTATTACCAGGCAGTAAATGTATGGCGACTTGCCTATCTCCTTTCCATAGGGAGCGCGTTCATTTGTAGACAGAATATTTCCTCTGAGTTTCTCTGGAGAGCCGTTTAAACAACCGACTGAAAAGGGAAGTTAGTTCCGAACGTCCTACTTCATGACATAAATATTCATGACATAACATAAAATTTTATTGCTTATAGCGTTAGTTGTTTTGGATTTAGTATTATACTAAAACAACCTATCGTTATCCTATACATATAGAAATTTCTAAAATTAACGCTTCTTCCAAAATGAATTGCAAAACTACCTTTTTATGTGTCAAAATATTTGTAAGTAGGTACTATTTTTAAAATTATCGGTACGTACAGGATCCGATACGCAAAAGCATGTTTATTTAATAGGAAATATGCATAAATTTTACTTATAATATGTATAAAATAGGTAATAGACTGAAAAATAAAAGAAATATCTTTTAAAATAACCAAAATATAATCGGTCAAAGTTTTTAATCTAGCAAGTCGCATAGAAAGTTCATAAACGTTTTGCTAAAATGACGTCACGTTACACATCGGATCTCTCTGTATAGTTTATATATTATCTATATAGTATAGTGACTAATTTAAACGTTCATATCTTTGTTATTTCAAATGATATCCAAAAACTGATTTTAACACAGTTTGTCAAACAAGACTATTTATTTAAATAATAAATAAAAATACTTGTATATTCCCTATTCTCTGTTATATTATTATTTATTATATTCAAAGTTATTGTTGGTGGAGCGTTGGCAGGCAGTTGATACGGCGGATCCCGCGTAATTGAGTCAAAAGGGGATGGGGGGATGGGGGAGGGGTAAGTCACTCACTCACCCCTTACCGCGTCCTAGCGAATACATAAGCCCTTTGACATTGAATCAGTAAGAGTTTTGTGAACTCTTATCTGTGATAATTAATTATCATTAAGCTCCGTATGCTACGTAAGCAGACCATTTGATGCGCACCAGAGAGGGTGCTGGTTCGATTCCCAGCCTGTAACGTGTATCAATGAGACTTTTCTGATCTCAAGTATACGAAGAATCTTACGGTGAAGGATAACATAGTGGCACATAGTTGGCCCGGGTCGTATTGACCAGTCATTCCTCTGGACTAGGCTTTGTTGTGAGAACGTTATAATATTATGTGCTGGGCAAGCGTGTGCTTGCCCATTTAAAAACCTATTTACCCATTAAAACACATTTAAAAACCCCTGTCTTGGGACAGGTGGCGTGCGGACTACAGTATATAATTAAAGACCGGTTACTTCGCTCGGATAATGTTATATATGTCATCCAAAACGAATAAAAAGGCTTAAGTTTAATTATTAAATTCAGCACTTTAATATTCAATTGACTAGGAATGTTGTGCTAGCATTCTTCTTTATGATTAGCAGATCAATCGCCTTATGGTTCACCAAGCCCATAGACGCTCAGAACAACAAGGAAATTGCGATATAGGCTTTCTAGTTTTCTTAGCAATTAATGGAACACTATACCGACCTTTAGAATTTACGCTGGGGTTAACCTTTGTTTACCCCAGACCTTTATATTAATACTCTGTGACTGAAGTAAGTTTGAAAACACGTCAATATTTCACTAGTCGAAGTCCGAACAAAAGAAAATAACACAAACTGACAGGAACGTACACCATATTTATAAATGCCCTTGGCAATCTTTGTTTTCTATGCGAATGACACATTTGAAAAAATGTAGATTGCCGAAAGACATTGAGTTCGTGGTCGTACTGTAATTAAATTATTGAAGTTTTTCTACATTTTTAAGCACTAAAAAGGTTGTAAGTTAAAATAGTAAACACTTTAAAGCTGAAAAACATGTTCTGAATAAATTTGATTTCACGTAGCAACGTTTTTGAGTTAGTAATTACGAGTTCAAATTAACACATAATAAATATATACATTTGTCAGATAAAGACGACGTAAATAAACGTAAACAAATATAGACATTCTAATTACCCAGTGTCGTTCTGCCGTTCCATATTAAGTTTATATCGCTAGGAATGTATTTCACGTATGTCACTTCGACCGTCTTAATAGTAGTTAATTAATTCGATTGGGAAATTGTTTTGCTCTTATATTTTAATTATTTGATTTATCACCGTGGACCTTATTGATTTTTTGCATTCATGTGCTATGATTTTTAAAACAAGAATAGTCAGCCCACATAAATCTTTGCTTTGTGCTTTGTGTGATTGATTATATACCAAGAAGTTTACTGATAATAAATACTTTTTAGCAGAATAAGCAAGTCGCTTAAAAGCGTTTCGGATTCCGTGAGTCGCATGTCCGTTAAGCCCAGAATTACGTTTTCATTTGACTGTAGCCCATCTCATCCTGTAGCCCAAGCCCATAGAACTTGTTTATTCCCGGCACGTCACGACAGTAAAGTTTTCTGCATTGGGATCACCGATGCCTACAAATTTTAGAATTGACCGTTCTTTTATTTAGTTAACGATTCAATTCAAATGAGGGATCGTAATGTTTTTGACAATGCTATTGTTAATATTGAGCTTATACCTGGGGTTTCTACCATACCCAAGCCATGTAGGTTACGATCTAAGGCTGGGACTATACGATCCGGAATCCGGTGATCCCGGGAAAATACAGAGCGCTAAAAATAGAACTCGGCGCTAATATAATAGAGTTGAAAATCAAAGTGTCGTGTGTCGAGCTGTCATTTATGAAATCGATATTTGAATCAACACTTGTGTGTTAGATTTTCAGCTCTATTGTTGAGTTTCATTATCAATGCTCTGAATTTTACCCGGCCTGCCAGATTCCGGATCATATTATTATAGTCCCAGGCTTACAACGAAGCAAAGTGTCTACTTATCTAGCCAGGGGCAAAAAGAACGTGTATAATATTAAAATTTTGTTGTATCCAAATCGCCAATTTGCGTTGTCTTAAAATCATGAACAAGCAGCTTTTAGTAGTGCCTGTTGAAAATAAGTAAAGCGTTGGTGAAATAATTTTCAAATATTTTCAATCCAAATAACTTTTTACTTTAATGAAGTAATTTATATTCATACATCATTTGGCAGCAATTTGTCTTCAACTTTTAAAAGCCAACTTCAGTCATTTTTAACTAAACTAATCAAACTTCGCACTAACCGGTAACTGTTTTATCAAAGTTTGTCTGTAGCTCTTTTAAATCTAAATCAATTTTAATATTATGCCCAAGTATTGTGCTCTTTTAAATATTTTTAAGGCGCTTCACGCATTAAGAACGCGCCCACGCCAGTTTGTGCAGATTCCGCCAAACATGCGGCGCGGATTCCGCTATACCGCATGTAGATTACATGTGAAGCATGCAAGCAATATAATATTGCAGGTAACATTAACATTAAATACTGAACAGGTTTAAATTAAGTATACTAAAATTAAGGTACTTAAATTAAGTATACTATTACTATTACAAAATAATAAAGTATTTGTGTTGTGTAAATGTTATATACATTTTGAGGAAATAAGTTATTATACGTATGTAGTATCTATCAAATCCGTATTTTACGCTTGACTGAGTGTATTAAGTATACGCTCAAATGCCCCGTGAAATAGGTTGACATCGTCATGACATAATATTGTGGTCGTCTGACGAGCTATTGAAACATTTGTCGTGTAAGAAAACGTAATGTTGCTTCCCCGACTTTTTATGAAGGACCTCATGCGGTTCCGAAAGCTAGGAGAGCAGTGGTTGCTGTGGAGGTGGGGAAAGGTTCTGGCGCAGTCGCAGTACGGTCAACGTACGGCCGACGTACTGCGTCCGGTAGGGGTTTTTTCTTGAAAAAACCCCTCACCTTCCGTCTCACACAGGTGCTCACCGGGCACGGATGCTTCGGTGCTTACCTGTGTAAGGTTGCCAGGAGAGAGCCTACGCCAGCCTGCCCCGAATGTGGCGCTGCGGAGGACATCGCCCAGCACACCCTGGAGGTGTGCGACCGATGAGCCGTGCAGCGCCACGATCTCGTGGCAGTGCTTGGGCGGGACCTCTCGCTCTCGAGTGTGGTGCGCTGCAGCTCGAGAGCGATGAGGCCTGGCAGGCGGCGGTCTCTTTCTGCGAATCCGTCATTTCGCAGAAAGAGGCCGCGGAGCGGGACAGATAGATTGATCCATCCTCTGTTCCGCTCCGCCGGCGCAGGACAGGAGTGCGGAGGTTTCGCTACGCGAACCTTCTGCCTCCAATCTAACGGGGCTCCGGGAGAGAATGGGAACCTCCCCGGCTTAGCCAGTTCCGCCGTCGAGGGGGGCGCTTCAGTTTGTCAGAGTGCCCCTTCAGTTTGTCAGAGTGCCCCCTATTCTAGTTGGAAGTCAGGTCCCTCATCAGAAAGACCGGCCGGTCGTGGGGAGTGTCCTGTGTTGGACAGATCCGGGACACTCCCTTTCATAGCCACTGATGGCAATCCGCAGGTATGGTTTTAGTGGGTAAACCGACGTCAGCGCCGGGAGTCCCACATATCCCCGGGACACCCAACCCGGGGAAGGCGTAATGACCTTTCCCCTGAGAGAAAAAAAAATTTGGTAGGTAGTCAATTGGGGTGATAACTACATGTGAAATATTTAGTTTGATTTATATACTCAGAAATATTGAGGTATTACTACTTGATAATCGTATTAATTTATTGCTAAATTAGTAAAAGAAACCTACATCATTAGTTTACTTACATCATATAAAGAGCATTAATTAAAGTGAGTATGAACTTAAACGCACAAATCTCAAATTTATTTAAAATATGTTCTTGCGGTCTTATATTTCATACACTTTTACCTAACCGTCACAGTTAGGTGCGACTTTTGTATGGAGCGTTTTTACGAGACTTGAGTTTTGTAAACAAATCGCTATACCTATGAAAATATTCATGTTACTTATGCGTTCCTCATATTTAAGACTTTTATAATTCATTGATCCAATAAAAGAAAATTCAGTTGTCTAGACTCTAGCCTATTAAAATCAATCAAAACTTATCTAATGGAAAATCATAAAATATTATAAATATTTTTATTTGGCATTTTAATACAAGATTGCGTTACAACAAAGCCAGAACCTAAACTAATTAAATATTTCTCAACATCAATGTAAAACACGTATGTATTTAACTAAGATTTTTAATTCAAAATAAAATGCTGAAAAAGAGTAGCGCAAAAGTCCTCTTTAATTACCGTTGAAATCCACTTGAAATACCTTTTCACTGCTACAGTGTTATTAGACTTATTAGGCGGGGAATAATTGGGCGCCAAACGAAGCTCTGCTCTTGAGTAACGCGATCTGAAACACATTAGAGGAGACCCCGCCCGCCTCGTACGCACATAGACAGACAGTTTTTAGGGTTCCGTCGTAATGAAGGAACCCTCTTTCAGAGTTTCACTCTGTCCGTCCGTCAGTCTGTCTACCTGTCTGTCCGTCCGCTCTTCTGTAATTATGAATATACATTGATGAAATTTGGCATTATAAAATAATAATAATTTTAAAGTTTAGGGGTGTGTCTCCATATATAATATGTATCGGGGATCATTCTACCCCATCTTGTGGAGTATCGTTGAATAGGTATTTTAAAATAAAGTAAAGGTTTCATACATTACTTTTTTACAAGGTCAACCATTTTCGAGTAATGGGCCTCCAAAGTGGTTTATAAGTTGGTACCCCCCCCCCCCTCCCACTTGGTATTACTAAACTATGAGTCTTAGAAACTTGCACTTTTCTATGCTAATCGATCATGCTGAATACTCTTTAGTAAAATTATTTTAATGAAATCGGACAGCAACTTTTAAAGAAATTTGAAAAAAACCTATATCACGTTTATAGTTAGGTACGGAACTCTCCTTAGACAATATGTCCTGACATGCTCTTGCTTAGGTTATTTGTGTAATAATTTCTTAAAATACAAAGAACTACTACTAGAACTGATAATCTCTTTTCATGATAATATATTTATAGTTTAAATTTTATTGCGAACTCTTTTGAGGCAGCCCCGTGTGTGGATAACCGTAACCGCAAGAGGATAAATTAATTAACAGGCAACAACGTCCAGCTGACTGTTATTTATTCGGCGAGAACCTTTCTCCCCCGGATTCTGTACACTGGTAGAGAACTAGTTTAGCGGCTGAAATTATAGTTTATACTAATAGCAACAACTTAAGCTGTAACAAATTGCATATTTTATAAGCAAGTCACCTTATAACAAAATCCTCATACCTACACTCGTCCAATCTTTCTTTACCATTCTTTAAATATATCTGATCGGGTGTCCCCCCCCCCCCCCCTTCCCCACTAAAATCTAAACGAAGGGCTTGAAAAATCTGGAAAAATTCATGATGGTAGTCCATGTGATGAACTTTGAAGGAGACATACTCGTATAACGGCTTATATAACTTTATTAGTACAGAACTTATAGAGGCCTAACTTGTAAAATGCGCTTACTTGGAAATATTCATACATCCCCCCTAGAATTTCTAAACTGTTGGATGTAGAAACTTGTAACTTGAGATGCAGCTCATAGGTCCTGCTGAATATGTATTTACATGAAGAGTTTCAGCAAAATTATTTCAGGTGATATAGGACAAAAACTTTTAAAGTTATTTTATAAATAACCTATTGCGCTAATACCGCGCGCGATACGCAACCCTTCTTTGGCATATCCTGACATGCTCTTGGTTATACTGTGAACTTCTTAAGTTCATAGTCAGCACAAAACGTCTGTTGGGTATATATAGTAATATATTTTATTGTATTTCTCGTACGATATAATCCCCACCTAAAACATTTTTATGCAAATTTCTGCCAAGACAAATATATTATATATTATATTATAATTCTTTGGCCGAGTCGTGACCATAGAAGTAGCAGCGTTATTCCTTTTAAAATATCATTTGTATCCACAGCGAGAATGGTAAACCGTGGTGAAGGTCGTATGGTGGCGTGCGTGTTGCTGGCTGTGACGGCAGTCGTCGCCGCAGCCTCCTACGACAGGGAGAGGTTGGAGATAGCCAAGCAGATACTGGAGGAGGTGCCGCTTACTGATGGGTAAATCATATTTATATTACTGCAAGCGTCATAACTCCAAACAAAAAAAAAACAATTGAGAGTTATACCCTTTTATTTTAGGTACATTCAACTAAGCGTTTTTAATATCTGAACTAAAAATTAAAATACGTTTCAACCATTTTTTTTAAACTTTTGTGTTTCATTCATTCATTAATAGAAACAAAGAAAATTTTACAGATATTAATTTCTAGAAAGCATTTATTTGTATTCAAACATAATTTAAGTCTATGTTCTGAAGAATTGACGACAGCAAAGACCCACGAAAATAAAATTACAAATGAGAGATAATATTCCAGAATTGTTTTGGCATACATCGAATACAATAGAAGAAATTGTATTCCTAATTGTGTTTCGTTCGAACCCATCTTATATTTATTTCTCCTTTACGCTAGACTTGTGTTGTAAATTCGCAACTGTGTGTTATTATGTTTGTTTGAATACATCAAATATTCATATTATTCCATTACATTTATGGAAGACTCGCACGTTAGATATCTAATAGATTACTATTACATATTCTTTTATTTTCTACATTTTATATTGGATCTCAAATATTATGTACGTTTTGTGTATTATATTTTTTCCTTCTGTAATTACTTAGTATGCAATAATAATTATAAATGATCTCTACACTTTGATCATTTCCCTGAGTACTTGAAGGCTTTGTATAGTTATTACAAGTTAATCTCCAGAATGTGAAATTAATCCTCCATATAAGGTGGATCAATATTACTCCTCCTGGCTCCGCTACAAGCTAAGCATCATATGATATATAATGAGCATGAGCAATAAGCATCATATGATGATATATAACCCCAAATTAATTACACATTTAGGGTCTAGACAGACAGCATTTTAGCTGCACTTTACTTGCACGACTGCAACAAAACTGCAAACGAATCGTAAAGCACCAACTGCGATTACATTGCGATATTCCAGTGGCGTCATTCCTTATCCTTATCTGCGATTACTAGGCAGAATTTCTGTAGACTAGACCACGGTAAACAGGGGACAGTAGGACATCATTGCCGTCTGGTGAGTTATTTGCCAACTCTCGCGTTGGCGCAAGGGTTGTGAAATAAATTCTAAAATAATGCAGGCTAACGCGATCGGTCACGGCACAGCCCGCACTGAGAGCGCCTTAACATTCCTTAAACGAGGTTGCCTGCGTGCGAATAGGCGCCCGGCGCGCACGCACTCATTCCAACAGTTCGCGGTACGTATGTATGAAGATGTTCTACTGTGACTAGACTTATGCGCATGTTTAAAATTAATGTGCATTTTGCGTGTAGTTTCAATAACTACAATTCTAAACGCAGTTCTAACTGCAATGCTAAATACAGTGCTAACTATACTAATAATATCTATGGACGCTTTCACACAACGTCAATCTGGTCCTCTGGTCTGGTCATCTTCTTATTAAATACACATACACGACTCAGGAACACAAATAATTTTTTGTTCCCTGACGAGATTCGAACCCGCGACTTCCAATCAGAATTTCAATTTTTAAATCGATCCGAAATCCGGATTGAGTGTCAACGTGCTAAGCACTGTGTCAAATGGTATACGCAATTCTACCTGCAGTGCTAACTGGAAAGTGGTGCTAGCTGCAAGATTGAATGTGACAACTGCAGTCTGTCTGTTCCGTCTGTCTAGAACC
Source organism: Phengaris alcon alcon (assembly GCA_037179445.1). Taxonomy (NCBI): domain Eukaryota; kingdom Metazoa; phylum Arthropoda; class Insecta; order Lepidoptera; family Lycaenidae; genus Phengaris; species Phengaris alcon. The sequence goes on from JAYRCH010000309.1 coordinate 678,702, forward strand.
TTATGGTCGGTCCAGGCTAAGAGCCAATCATCACACGTAGTAAACGGTTTGCTAACGGCGGCGTATTTTACTGAATGGTTAGGATCCTGATAGTCATGTGAGTTGTGTATAGTTTTATAATGGATTATATATTCTAGATAGGCGGACGTGAATTCATAATATTCATTAATTTCTCCTGTTGTTTTAAATATGTCTTTTCTTGTTTTCATTTCTTTTTAAATACATTATTGAAAAGTGAAATAAGAGCAAACTGTATTAGATATGTTAACGATTAAAGAAATAAATTAATTAATTATTAAGGAGTATCACAGACGCCGATGAAACTATAATATTTTATGTTGAGATAAAATAGCGCTTGTAGCGTTTCTATGAGAGCATAGATCACTGACGTTTTGACACGACGTGACTGAATTACGTCCTGTAATACGGCGAAGATACTATAATATTATGATAAATATTATTGTATATATATGACGCTCTTACGGCTTGATAGAATGCACTACATGCGACAACGATCGGTCGCCCCCGCTACACAATAATTAATGTCATATACCTTTTTAACGAGTCGTCTAGACTCTCTAGCGCAGCGGCAGCTATCGCCAAATGGTAGCGTAGCAGTAACGCGATATAGTAAATGACAATAATTATTGTGTAGTGAGGTTCGACTGGTCACAGTCGATGTAGCGCGTAACCCAGATACTTACAACTTGAATACAAAATTTCTTGATTTTTTTTTTATAAATTATGATTTTTATAGACACAACGACTTGCCCTGGAACATCAGGAAGTTTCTTCGGAATCAGATCAACGAGTTTGAACTGGACACTGATCTGACCATGGTGGAGCCCTGGTCCATCTCCAAATACTCACACACTGACCTGCCGAGACTGAGGCAGGGAATGGTTGGAGCACAGGTAAGTTGACAATGGAGCCAAAAATGTACGTTAATTCCATGAGAGTAGGTAATGACTGAATTATCAAACTCATTAATTGTTAAGTAATTAACTTAGGGGCCCCCTAAAATAAGCTATCACTGTCTGTGCTTGGAAGAAGTTATAAGACTCTTAGTTTAAGAAACCTTTGAGTGTTCAGCCGCTAGTTAAATATACAAAATAGGCATTAAATATAATTTGACTCTATAAATACAACAACGATAGTAAAATAATAATTTAAGAAGGTATATGTTGTGAAATTCTTCGTAAATACGTGTAGCACAATTCAGTTAAGCACTTGATAAATTGTGAGGAATTGTGTGTCGGCTGCAAATGGGGGAGTGTAATGAAAATGAATGTCTGCAGGCTGTGGAATTTTTGTGCATATTAGTGTGGGGGCTTTGTACCACAACCGCTACATCAGATAGGTTATGAAGGTAAAGGTTTTTTTTCAGCCCTCGACGTTAACAGAGAGGAGCTGTTAATTTGACGTGTTTGTGTGTGTGTGTGTGTGTGTGTGTGTGTGTGTGTGAGAGAGAGTGTGTGTGTGTGTCCAAACGGATGAACCAATATTGATCTATTTTCTTTTGTTTTCGTCTTGAGACGATGCTGCCTGCCATGTCCACAGAAGTATTGTGTAGTGCGAGTCTGTTGTTGACAGCAAAACACTATGTCTGTTCACTCGTACTGTGTCTGTTCGTTGCAAGCATGTAAACTTGGATCAATTTATTAATCAGATACTTATTTGAAATTTGTCAATGATTTTTATATTACTCTTAGGCTTAAATCACACCGAAATGGCAGCGGAGCGGCCAGCAGCATATCAGATAAAAACATGTGAATATGTAAATAGACTCTTACTTTATTGACTTATTATACTATAAGAATGGTTTAAAGGCCAACAAGGGTCGACTCAATATTTACAAAGCAAATAAATCTTTACGCAGCATTATTAGAACCAGCACGTATTATGTATAATAACTCTTCAAGTTTTTATTAAACGGTTTTAATTTTCATTAAAAACTTGGGCCTTTTCATCCATTGGATGTTGGATGATTTATACAGTATTCTCCGAGCGAAGTAACCACTCTTGAAATACTGTAGTACCTGGGACAGTTGGTTTTGTCGTATGGTTACGGCAAGCCCAAGTATGGGTACTCAAGCACATACGGCATTCTCACAACATAGTCCTAGTCGAGAGGAATGACTGGTCAATACGTCTGAGGCCAACCATGTGCGAGTTTCCTCACGATGTTTTCCTTCACCGTTAGAGCGTCCGTATAATGAATGTACTTGAGATCTCAGTACTACTCGCCACGACCTGGGAATCGAACCTGCACTGTCTCAAAGTGCAAATTAGTCCGCCACATCACTCCCCCCCGAAGATGAATCTTGAGTCTTCTGCTTGAGTCGCCAGTGCCAGAGAGTCCCACTGAGTCGGAACTGTGCTGCTGCTGCACAGGCTCCAGTGAGTCAGAGTGCTGCCGTGCGAGGCCGATGCTACGTGCTGACCAGGAGAAATGTGCTCTGCTTGCTGACCGATCGTTATAGTGAGAGTGCCCGTTGTGGCCGATGAGGGTTCGACCAGGCCGCGGTGCGTTGAGGCTGGTGGTCGAGGTACCCGATGAGGCTGAAGCTGGCTGGCGTGGTGCAGAGGGATGGGGGTGATGATGATGTTCTCCGCAAGGAGGCGTGTTCTATCGAGGGTCACCAATGTGGGATGAAGGGAAGCCCCAAAGGGAGATCTCCGACCGAGCGAGGTGCTATGTCCGGTCAGACCGAAGCCCACTTGTATGAATTTCAGATGTCGTATATATAGTGCCGATCTTCGATAAGCTAAGATAAGCTTCTTCTTAAAACTTCGATAGCGCGATTCAGGATTGTGGCACTAGTTGGTCCGCCACAATAGTATTATTTTTTTAAAGTTTGAAATGCTATTGTTAAAGCTACGCATCAGATTTAGCCAGTTTAATTTTTTTATTTCTGAAAAGTTAATGTTCAACGATAACTCCGCCGTCTGTTGATCGATTTACAAAATTCCTTTTTTTGATGTTAAGGGTATAATCCAAAATTAGTCCCGTTGTTACCAAAGTGGTCATCTCATGGTGGCATCCATAAGGAATCGAGGGAACTCCTCGAAATTTATATGGACGCATGTAGTGATTTTTACTTTTTCCGAAGTAACCCAAGCATATGCTACCAAAAAGTACCCTGGATCCAAAAGTACTGAACAGAACTCCTCAGTCTTTACAGATACGCGTTTCGAAATTTCGACATTGTTTAAAGAACTACAAGCATATGCCATTATGTAACTTACAGGAATCATCATCATCATCTCATACTTACTTATCGTTATATTTTAGAGAATTCATACAATATCTTTATAAAATATAGCGTACATATGTTAAATTTTTCTGTATAAGCTATATTATTGTAAAGTTTCAATAAAATCCGTTCAATAGTTTTTGTGTGAAGGAGTAACAAACATCTTTACATACATACGTACTAACTTTCGCGTTTATAATATTAGTAAGGACTTAGGATTACATGAATGTTAAAAAATAAGTTTATTCTTAATATTTCTAGCTTAGTTTTTTTAATCCGAGAAAAAAATTTACGCTGAATTTTTTTACAAGTAATAAGGTAAATCTTTTAATTTATTGGGTTTAATTAACTAATTTTAGCTAATACACTTAATATTTGTCTAGATATTAAAATAAACTAGTAAATAAGTGGCGACCGTTTCAATTAAGAAAAAGGGTTAGAAACGAACTGAAAGAGAACAAAGGTAATTGAGTTACCCAGACAGACATTTAATAAATTACTTGATAGTGTAGTTTCAGGGAATCCTACTAAGTACTACAATTATACGTTATGTGAAAGTTTATGGATGGATGGATGGATGGATGGATGTTTGTTACTCTTTCACGCAAAAACTACTCAGCGGATTTTAATGATATGTTAGTAGTTTGAGCTCAGTAGTGTTAACTCACAGGCTATTTTTTATTCCGAAAAGTATTCACGCACGATTCTGCCTGCGTAAATATAGGATACTATATTTACGCAGGCAGAATCGTGCGCAAAAGCTGGTCTAATTCATAAGCAGGTAGAAAGTGCTCATAATTTATTTGTATTATAAAATGCAGTTGCAATACAATTGTCAATGACATGCCAGTTTTATATCTTATACTTTAAACGAGACAATATTGTATATATATATATATATATATATATAATCGTAATCTGGAAAACGCCTGCAAGTATTACCATAGAATTTAATATGCAGGGAGGTTTTTGGGAGAAAAATCGATCTAGCTAGGTCTTATCTCTGGGAAACTGCGCATTTTCAAGCTACTTAATGTTTTTTCTTTCGTCTTGCAACAATATATATCAATAATTTCGATTATAAATAAAAGAACCGGAATTCGAACCCGAATTTCGAATTTCCGAATTTCCAAACAATGCAAAAATTTTACGTAGGTACGCATACCAAGCTGCCAATCAAACTGACGTAAGAGAGTCGAAATTATTGATATGTTGATGCACGATGAAATAAAAAAACTTATATTGCTTAAACATGCGCAGTTTCTAAGTGATAGCTAGATCGATTTTTCTACCCCAAAACTCCCTGCATACTAAATTTTATGGTAATACTTGTAGCCGTTGTCGAGATACCGAATATATACACTAGCTTTTTCCCGCGTGGAATAGTGTTCTTGGAGAAAAAACTTTTTCAGCAAATAACTCTACTCACTGCAATATACTTCTGTATACAAGATTGACAATGTTTTTAGGGTTTCGTACCCAATGGTTAAAAACAGGATCTTATCACCTCGACGCGACGAGCGAGGCCGCTTGATATAACTATTATAATTTTCGCGCTTGAATATAAATTTTACGATCCAACCGCTATGCCCTGCATTTTAATACTGTAATATGTTCGAAAATATTTATTTAAATTGCATGCTGCAAAGGGTCATATTTATCTATATTAAATGAACAATGTATATAAGGGACTTAATTGGATAAGGATTAATGCTTATTGCTTTAAATTGTTTCGTAAATAAGCCATTATTTCTCGTAAAAAGTAATGGATAAAAAATGGTTGTAGTGGGTTATCCCTAATAGATAAATGGTATATATATATATATATATATATATATATATATATCGCGGACTTTTTTATGTATATAAATTCCAAACTCCAAACTTATAACTCGTATGAATGGTCAATATATTTTGTTCTTTATTCAATAATATTTAAACATTTAAAATGGTACTAAATAGACACACATCAGACAGAAATTCAATTTACTTCGAAAATCATTTTTTAAATCTCCTAGTATTCTGTTTAAGCGCAGTAGGGTCAACGTAAATATTGCTAGGTAATAGGTACTTCTCTCATTCATTAGCAAAACTTGCTTAGAGTAAATACTTTATTAATCTGATTAACTATAGCATATCAATCAGAAACCCGAGATCGCACGATCGTAAACGGAACACGAAGTCTATGGTTCGTTTGACTGTTTTATAAATCAGTGAGCCAATGGTTCGTTTGGCTCGAACTGAGCCAATCGAGTCATGGTTCATATGGTTCGGTAACAAATCAGTGGATCAAACACTAGTGGCCGAATCAATTTCATACGAGTGAACCATTGAACCAAGTGAACCGCGCAACCCGGGTTTTTTGTTCGTTCGTTCGCGAACGACACATGCTTAATAAATAGCAATAGACTAATATGTCATTGCGAGACTCTTGCTGTAAGACCAAGACCAAAACCAAGACTGGGAGCGCAATACCAAGACCAAGACCAGGTGTATTGACACAAGACCAAGACCAAGACTGGCTAAGTCTCGTTTTGTTCTTGCATTTGGGCAATACTAAATAACCTATCTACCAATAACTATTTGTTAAAAACGTCAAATTTGTATCGCAAAAAACCGGAAAATTATTGAATGACGACGTTTTTAACAAATAGTTATTGGTAGATAGGTTATTGAAACCGGCCGTTAATCTGATTAAAATTAGGCACCTACGTAATAAATACTTTAATAAAGTAATTCCAATTCCAATAAACGGCTCCAATTTATTATTAAGTTAATATTGACTTGTTTGTTATTTTGATTACAAATGGCACAATATTTATAATCACGTTCAACATATAAAACAAACATTGTCGAATAAGCAAATGAAACTAATTTTGTAAAACCAATTTCAAATTATCAATGTTCCAAATTCGTTATTTTAGGGAGAATTTTTTTTTAATTAATTTTTTTTTAATTAATCAAAATTAATGCTAATGAACATTATCTAATAATATGATTAAATAAATATATGCAAATATCGTATTGTGGATAGGCTTAAAACAAATGAAGTATATTATAATAAATTATGTCACCGTAAAATTGTAAATACCGTAAGATTATAATTTGACTAGCGATATTGTAAACTCGTTAGTTATATTATATAGATTATATACAGGGTGTTTTTCCAGGCACTGTATAAACTTTCAGGAATGAATATACTCTTAAATATAAGCAACCTTTACTATATGATCAACTTTCCTACTTGAAAATCAGCTGTTTCCTACATAAGGGCTATGGCAAAGATAGCCTTTGACTGACACTGACTGAAAAAATACCCGGTACAATATATTGTAATATATCGAAAATAATCCACCTAATTGTAAAATGGCATGCGATAGAAACGTATCTCGCGTGCTCATTGGTTGAACGCTTTGGGTTGAACGGCATATGATCCGCGCTACCATTTGTTCGTTAATTCCTTTGATATCAAATGTTGTGCTGATTGTTAATTGATTTCGAGTTGAAAAAACTCATATCTTCAGAATTATATAAATAAAATTGTTATGAAAATAAAATTAATCTGGTATTTGAGATTAACCAAAAGAACAGTTTGCATGATAAATTAGTTAGTGTTCGTCAAGAGGCAATACCGAACAATCAAGGAGAGCCTTCGGATAGTCGATAATTTGACGGGCAACTGATTGTAATATAACAGTTTCAGTTTGCTAGATAAACGACGTGTAACGAAAAATAATGCGTAAAATTGTAAGAACTATGTTCGGGTTACAATCTTTCGATATTTTAAAATCTCGCTAGTTATATTACAATCTTACGGTATTTACAATTTTACAGTGACATATAATATACTTAATTTGTTTTAAGCCCACCCAAAATACGATATTTGCATATTAATTTAATCATAATATCATTAGATAATGTTCATTAGCATTAATTTTGTTTTATTAGTCCCAAATACATCGAATTTGGAACATTGATAATTATCAATTGGTTTTACAAAATTAGTTTATATGCTTATTCAACAATGTTTTCTATGTTGAACCTGATTATATGAATTCGATACTTCAAATGAACGTATGTAGACTTCGTTTATTCTTTAATCAAGATATATACCATACTATTTTAACTAAATCAGAAAATTTAATTAAGTATGCAATGTGTCACAACTGCAATAAACGATAAAATCTGTCTACATTCGAAGTTTGCAGCTGTTGTCTGGCTCGTGTGCAGCGCTGGAGTCAATTTCCTATACATTAACGGGTTTAATATCCGGTGACTCATAAATATTTGTTTACTTCAAACAATATAGGGGGAGAGCTGAGAATCCATTGAAATGGTCATTCCATAAAATGGTCTCCGCTCTTTTTTTCAAAACATAATAAAAATCATGCCTCTAACTCCATTAAAAATGAATTTGATACCCCTATAAAATAATAAGACTAACCATGAGCATGCGAGGATACGGCTTACAGAAGGGTTCAGTAGACATCAACGTGCAAAGATTATTTTTTTTCAATTCCAATATCCGATTTCGCTGAAAATACTTATTCTCGAAACTATTTAACGTGACCCATTAGCATGAACCTCCAGCAGCATTAAAACTCCGAAAAAACCGAGAAGAAAAAAATTTCAAAATGAGAAAACTCAAGGAACAATCATATAAAAATGACAGATTCCAAATTCAAATGTCATATTTTGTTCATTTTTAATTGTAACAGTATTTATGGCCTGACTAAGTATTTAATAATAATAGTTCCCCACACCGATTTCGGTGACGGTAGCCGGTTTCATTGAAACCAGGCCAGTTACGCAGGAGTAACTTTATAGTGCCCAAGTGTGTGCGTAGTACACAAGAGCACTCTCTCTTCCTTTTTAATCTCGTAAACCAGTGGGACGGATAACCGACACGATTGGCGAAAGATCAGGCGCAGGTCCGACTTTTTACATGCCCATCCGACACATGGATCATCTTTCTTGTCAGACAATTAGGTGATCAGCCTGAATTGTCCTAACCAAACTTGGAAATAACTTTTTTTGTTGTTCCAATGCGGGAATCGAACCCACGACCTCCGAGTCGAGAGCCAAGCTCTAAGCCACTGGACCACGGAGGCTGTTGCATATATTTAATAGAGATTAGTAGATTATAATCACAAAAAATATAAAATTATAAAGTTATGACGTGATAACGTTTTATAAATCAATGAACGCCGGCTGCACGCACGAAAAATTGTCACGTTCCGCCTGATTGTCACGTTCCGCCTGAGCCGAGCGTGCCAGGGAGTGCGCGGAACAAGTGATAGAGAGGCACGACCGGCCTAAGCGTTCGGCTTGTGATGACGTTGTCACGTTAAATTATCGTCCGTAAACCGACTTAACAGACAACCATTTTTTTTAACAAAAAATTAAACCGCCAATCAACTGGAAAGCAAAAAATAACAAATCTTTTTTATTTAACCATAATAACTAAGTTCTTAAAGTAATGTAAGCATACTCAAGTAATTTTAAGTCGGCGCCAAACGTACTTTACTTACGTTACGATAATATTTCATTTGCTTGTTTGGCACCGACTCAATTTACTTAAGTATACTTACATTAGTTTAAGTTAAGAACTTAGTTATTATGGTTAAATAAAAAAGATTTGTTATTTTTTGCTTTCCAGTTGTTTTGTCGGTTTAATTTTTTGTTAGAAAATATGGTTGTCTGTTAAGTCGGTTTACGGACGATAATTTAACGTGACAACGTCATCACAAGCCGAACGCTTAGGCCGGTCGTGCCTCTCTATCACTTGTTCCGCGCACTCCCTGGCACGCTCGGCTCAGGCGGAACGTGACAATCAGGCGGAACGTGACATTTTTTCGTGCGTGCAGCCGGCGTTCATTGATTTATAAAACGTTATCACGTCATAACTTTATAATTTTATATTTTTTGTGATTATAATCTACTAATCTCTATTAAATATATGCAACAGCCTCCGTGGTCCAGTGGCGTAGAGCTTGGCTCTCGACTCAGAGGTCGTGGGTTCGATTCCCGCATTGGAACAACAAAAAAAGTTGTTTCCAAGTTTGGTTAGGACAATTCAGGCTGATCACCTAATTGTCTGACAAGAAAGATGATCTATGTGTCGGATGGGCATGTAAAAAGTCGGACCTGCGCCTGATCTTTCGCCAGTCGTGTCGGTTATCCGTCCCACTGGTTTACGAGATTAAAAAGGAAGAGAGAGTGCTCTTGTGTATTACGCACACACTTGGGCACTATAAAGTTACTCCTGCGTAGCTGGCCTGGTTTCAATAAAGCCGGCTACCGTCACCGAAATCGGTGTGGGGAACTATTATTATTAAATACTTAGTCGGGCCATGAATACTGTTACAATTAAAAATAAACAAAACATTTCAATTTGGGATCTGTCATTTTTATATGATTGTTCATTGTGTTTTCTCATTTTGGCTCCAATACATTATACAATATTTTGCGATATTAAAATGGAGTGGGGTGCTAAAGAGAACCGAATCTTTGTGATTGCATAAGATTTGAGTTTGTTAAAATGTTGCTCAATTGTAAAAAAAATCTCATCCGTAAACAAAAAATTTCTGTGACTTCCCTTAGCGTACCGCTTCAGTAGTTGTTTTGATTTTACCACACTTTTCTTTTTTAAATTATCAGTTAAGAAATGACCAGTATGTCTCTTATAGGCTGCAAGCCCTAAGTCATCTTTTAAAATACGCGATATGGTTCTAGGTGCTAACTTCATCCCCCGAGATAAAATCTTTTGCTTTCGGACAGGATTTCTTCGAATTCTTTCCCTTACTGCTTTGACCACCTTTTTCGTACGAACACTACGTGGACGGCTAGTTATTTTCCTGTCACATACAGAGAAGGTCTCATTGTACCTATTAATAGCCCGGTACACAAACATTTTACTAATATCAAGCGTATGGAGAGTTTTAAAAATTGTCATTGGCTCCATACTTACTTTGTGTAATGCAATCACAACGATTCTGTTCTCTTTACCAACTCACTCGATTTTAATATCGCAAAATATTGTACAACGTATTGGCGCCAAAATGAGAAAACTCAAGGAACAATCATATAAAAATGACAGATTCCAAATTCAAATGTAATATTTTGTTTATTTTTAATTGTAACAGTATTTATGGCCAGACTAAATATATAAATTTAGAGGATTACCCTCGATTCCTCATGGATCCCATCATTAGTAAAACTCCACTTTGGTTAAAACGAGACCAATTTGGTACCCCTTTATATCAAAAATATAATTTAGAAAATCGGTCGACAGACGGCGAAGTTATCGTTGAATGTACTGTAAAAAAAATAAAGCCGAACGTATAACCGCCTCCTTTTTTTGGAAGTTGGTTAAAACTAGCATTTACCCGCGGCTTCGCCTGCGTCAAATTAGGGTTTAAACTTTCATCCCCTATTTTACCCACCTACGGGCTGAATTTTAGAAAATGATGAAACACGTAACTCATTATCTTTTCCGTACCCAATTCGTACGAAATATCATGCAAATATGTCCAAGGAATAAAAAGTTTCTTACAATTATATTGATTATATAATATATTATATTAAGGCATCTATTTAAACTTGCGACAAAACAATCAAATTTTGAGAGTGAAAAACCGAATATTGAATACTAAATTACCAAGTTGGCGAAAGAATATAAGGTACAAAAAAATAATCAAATCTGGTGACTCATTAATACCAGTTTTTTTCACTGAATATTCCAAACTGGCAGACAGATATTATTTTAGCGAACAAATAACCATCTCGGCGACAATTTGAGAGCACACATTTAATTTTAGAATAGGCACATATATTTTCCCTGATGTAGGTAATTCAAAAAACATAATAAGCAACAAAACGAGCACACAAAAAAAACGTACAAGATTCCCATTTTTAATTTTTGGCGGTTTCGGAGGGCATAGATATTGTGTAGATTTATTTTGAAATTTACAAAATGGTGAATATTTATTTTTCTGTAAAATTGATACGGGTGTCGTCTTCGAGGTTTTTAGGGGTGCTGAATTAAAAATGATATCAATTTAGAATTTCAAAGATAGCGGACATTTCTTTTTAATAAAATGAATCTAGGTGTCCTTTTCTAGGGGATGTTACTTACAAAAAAAATATATATTTTGAAAGTTCAAAATGGCGGATATCTTTTTATTTCTGTAAAATTCTTCTGTAAAATCAAAAATGGTGCGTCCTACTGAAAAAATAATGAAAAGTTTCCTCTCCCTAGTAACCTCGCCACGACATATTTTCTTCATGATGGGAGAAAAAGAAATTTGAGAATCGTAAATTTTCCAATATTTCTATAGCTTCATACATCGTTCGTATCTCAAAGTAGGCATTGCCATATTTTTTTCTATAATCTTTCTATCTCAGAAACGGTGCATTCTACTGAAAAAATAATGAAACCTCCTCCCCCTTAGTAATTCCACAACCACATATTTTCTTCATGATGGGAGGAAAAGAAATTTGAAAATCCTGAATTTTCCAACATTTCTATAGCTTTATACATCGCTCGCATCTCAAAATAGGCATTGCCATATTTCTTTCCATAATCGCTTCTATCTTGAGAACAGGTAGTCCTACTGAAAAAAATTATGAAAATTTCCTCCCCCCCAAGTAACCCCATAATCAAGTATTTTCTTAATGATAAGAGTTTTTTTTTTAAATCTAGAATTTGAAAAAAACTATAACTTATACAGCTTAATTAAGTTAATAATCATCAATCCTAATCAGCATCCGCAACAACTTTTAAATTAGTACTAATGTCATTTTAACGAAGAATGACAATTCTCCATTTTAGAAATTTGAAATTGGAAGACACTTTTATAATCAGCACCCCCAGAAACCTATAAAAGGATTAATTTTAATATGAAAAATGTATGCCATTTTCAAATTTCAAAATGGATTTAATTTTCATATTATTCTGAACCCCCAAAAACCTTCAAAACGACACCCATACCAAAGGAAAACAAACTCCAACAGTATCCAAAAATACGATTTTCCGTAGCCTGCAAATAGAATTTTAAGCAGCCATTAATTCATCAATCAATCTGGTTTTATAGCTGCTTACATCGTATATTAGTTACCAACTCGGAAATTAAATCGCCAACTTATAATTTCGGTGCCAATTTGGATTAAATTTCGCCACTTTTTATATGTCGATTTTTGTATTTTTTGTCACCTGAATGCTTTCGCCAGTTTAGTAATTTAGTCGCCAACTTATTTTTTGTTCGCAAGATTAATTATATCCCTGATATTAATTCTCTGCCAAATTCGCAGTATACGCTTGTGCAGTTGCATATTGATTGATTTTAGAATCAATCGATTTTTCAAACAACAAAAGCTTATTACGGTATCCCGATGGAAATTGAAATAAGCCCGGAAATTAACTTCCGCAATGTTTCACGGTTATTAAAATAACCTGAGGTTCAACTAACATTTACATAAGATAAATATTTATCGACGAATAGCTTTTAGACCCTCGTTTCGTGGAGCCTTTATATTATCGACTCAAGTCAGTGATAGCACTACTTAGGTCGACTCTTGTACCTGCCACTTCACTGCAGATACCTGCTAACTCGTACTTCTATAAATATAAGTGTGACTGTACTCTGTAGTGATTATTATCATTCACACTTATAATGCGCGATCAATTATTGTGCGATAATACCAATGATTGTTATTCGCTGCGATAATCGTCAGGAGGGCATCAAGGTGCGACTTAAAGCCCTCGTACCCACGAGTTTTTTGTGGTCGCGCCAAAAAAAAACTGCACTGTGAATTATAGAACTCTGCAATATAGCTGAAAATCGAAATGGCAAGTGACAAATATCAGATTTGACAACTCTACAAGATTTTCAGCTACGACTTTAAGTCCTCGTACCCACGAGAGTTTTTTTGTGGTCGCACCAAAAAAAACTGCATAGTAATCGCGAATAATTATTCGCCGCTATATTCGTCAGGAAGGCATCAAAGTACAACTTTAAGCCTTCGTACCCACGAGACTTGCTTTGTGGTCGCGCAAAAAAAACTGCACTGTGAATTATAGAACTCTGCGCAATATGCTGATTTATGCAAGAGAGCTGAAAATCGAAGTGTCAAGTGACAAATGTCAGATTTTACAACTCTACACGATTTTCAGGTCTATTGTTATATTTAGAGATATATTAATTACAGTGCTGTTTTTTCTGTCGCAATCACTAAAAAACGCACACCGTGGTCCCCGACTCGGCGACGCATATATTAAAAAGATCCTTGAAAAATATTGAAAGGCTTATGTAGAAAATTATTTAATTACTTTTTATAGTTTTTTGTGTCGGGGGTTACTTAATTTTTTTATTTTTACAGTTCTGGTCAGCGTTCGTGCCGTGTGCAGCTCAGAATAAGGACGCAGTTCAGCTGACACTGGAACAGATCGACGTCATCAGACGGCTCGTGGACAAGTACCCTCAGTATTTGAAGCTTGCCACTTCGGTAACAGGTGAATAACTTTTAAAAATCAAAAAGACATTCTACCAAGACATGTGACCATTGCTTAGTATTTATCGAATTGCATTTTTTACGCGACTACAAAAAAAATCGAAGATTACAATAATATTATGTTGGCCTGTGGATACTTATTTTGAATTAATTTGCTGCTTAGCTTCTTTCCTACCAATACATTATACAGTAAAAATAAATTCATTGAATACCAAAGGCTGGGACTATAGGATCTAGAATCAGGCGGGCCCGGGAACATTGCAAGTCACACACAGCACTGAAAATAGAACTCTGCGCTAATACAATGCTGAAAATGGAAGACACAAGTGTAGAGTCTAATGTCAATGTCATAAAAGACAGCTCGACACTCGATTCTCTGGCCTTCCGGATGCCGTCGCGCGTCGTACCGTCGGTCGGCCTACCGCATCATATAATCCCAGCCTTATAGCGAACAATAAGTACACAACACAATATATTGTCTCTATAATATTAACCAATAGAGACAAACTAAGTACCACTCAATAAGTGAAAGTTTTAACTAAAAATTGAAATTTAAGCCACTAAAGGGTTGCAACTTTGTAGAAAAACGTACGTGATCCTAATACTAGATATATTTCGTCCCAAAGAAAAGTATCGATTGATATAAAGTTATCCGGCATCCACTTTTAAATATAAATAAATAATTTTCCAATTCTTATAGAATTTTTATATTCTGTAACTTGGCCTTAGCAGAACAAAAATATTAATCACGAGAAAAAGAAAGTAATAAGACGCTTGATTATCTATTCGCCAAGTTTTGTATTCAAAAAGTTCTTACTATATTCCCATTAGACTCGCTTCGGTTCCTAACTTCCACTGATTAAGTATTATTTCAAGACCCGCCGGTATAATTCCTATTCAATTACACAAAACAATCAAATTTGTTTACGGTAGGCAAAACTCAAAATTCAAAAGCTCTTTAAAGTAGGCTGCGTAGGTAGATTGGTATTTCGTTCTTCGGAACTTTAGTGGATAATAACGACTAAGACTAAAAGACAACAAATATTATTAAAAAATACAGTTATTTTAACGGCTAAATACTGATACGTACAAACAGGTAAACTGAACGAACCCATAAATATTTGACAGTCAAGTGGCAAATTGAGCACTGTGAACAGTTACTATGGGAACATTCAATCGTCGTTTTTACTATTTTCCCCACAATTTTTTACAATATTTCTCACCGTTCAAACCTTCCCTGAACGTTCACAATTATTTTAAGACCGAAATAAGTCAAGTTAATTCAGCCGTTCTCGAGTTTTAGCGAGACATTGGAATCGCAATCCATATTTTATGTATTAAAAAGAAGAAAAGATAAATAATGTTAAATAATACTGTTTTTGGCAGATATTCTGGAGGCACACAGCGCGCGGCCCCGTAAGATTGCGTCGCTCATCGGGATCGAGGGGGGTCATTCCCTGGGGAACTCCCTGGGGATACTCCGCAGCTACTACCAGCTCGGGGTTCGCTACATAACCCTCACGCACACCTGCAACACACCCTGGTAAGTGTTTGCGAACTTTGCGGGCCATATTTCACTATCTTACTCCATGGTTGCGAATTTATTGGCAAAGCTTAGCGTTTAATGGAACATTGTTTATTTATTTCCTGCCATTTTAGTAATTTATCAATTTTAATTTATTTAATTCACAAACAACATTACATGTGTACATGTAGACACTACAAACAATTTTGTTTTTATCGTATCAAACTTTTTAATGTTAAAATATTAAACATAATATCTAGTTTACATATGGATGGATATACTCTTACGACCCGTTTCAATAACCTATCTACCAATAACTATAATATTTGTCAGAAACGTCAAATTTGTATCGCAAAAAATCGCGCAAATTATTGAATGACGACATTTTTAACAAATAGTTATTGGTAGAAAGGTTATTGACGGTTTCAATAAATATCGAGTGTTATTAGATATCGAAAGTAGTTGCCTAGATAAAAAGATTACCAGACATTGTTATATTATTACTAACATATTGTAAGAAAGTTTAAAATAAGCATTCTAATGTATAATTGAATATGCGCCAAGATTCCATTAAGTATTGTATATAACATGATGATGATAATTACTGTAAGTTACAGAATGGCATATGCTTGCTGTTCTTTAAACAACGCTGGAATCCCCAAACATGTATCTATAATGAATCAGGAGTTCTGTTCAGTACTTTTGGATCCAGGGTACCTTATACCTATACCTTGGTGCAAAATCTACCTTTTTGGTAGTGTATATGCTTAAACTACCTCAGAAAAAGATGAAATCACTATATGTGCCCATATAATTTTCGAAAAGTTCCCTCGATTCCTCATGGATCCCATCATCAGGTCACCACTTTGATGTGAAAAGGACGAATTTGGGAGTAAACCCTTTACATCAAAAAAATAATTTACACATTTATACAGCCGAACGTATAACCTCCTACTTTTTTGGAAGTCGGTTAAAAATTTAAAAAATAAACTCTATCTCTTATAATTATAGATTCATATCATAAATAAAGACCATGATATTATAAAATACTAGCTTTTACCCTTACTTTATCCCACGGGAACACTACTTTTAACTACTACGATAAAAAGTAGCCTATGTGTTAACCCAGAGCTCAAACTACTACCATACCAAATTTTATCAAAATCCGTTCACTAGTTTTTGCGTGAAAGACATCCATCTATCCATCCTTCTATCTTCACAAACTTTCACATTTATAATATTAATATAGTAGGACTTAAAGAGTTCATGAAAAAAAAACACTATTGAAATTCGTTTGTAAATCGAATAAAGAGATTATGTTTCGGTTTGACAGCTGTCACGACATCGGCCAATAACAATTATAATATTGTTCGATTGTTATTCAACGTTTGCACAAAATTTTCACAAATATGGAGAACATAATCAGCTTGCGCGTCGTAAATGAATAATATTTGGGATTTGCGTAAACATCCCTAATGAGAGATAGCCGAATAATCCGTTTGGGGCAAATGTATCAAACATTTGCCGGTAAATTGCTGATGTTTTCGGTGTAACAGAATACAACTGCAGCCATTAAGTACAAAGCGCCGTGATAAGCGTGACAGAGTCGAGAAGGTGTCTAAGCGCTTGTGTCGCACTTATTGGCATCTCAAATTTGTCGCTATTTCGTTTTCCGTTTGTACTTCGTTTTACGAAAATTATGCGAACGGAGTGTGAATTTTGGCACAGTTAAAGTTTATATGGAGGAGGAGTGAGCTTCACTAATACATTTTTATAATAATGCGTAAACAATCCACTAACTAAAATAACGTTACACACGCTACCTCAGAATAAATACTCCAACTCTATGCGTATGATACAAATTGTCATCCGTTGGAATTTGTCTATAATATATACATAATATTATTGTCTTTCACATTCAATAGACAACATTTTTAATTTCCTATCTAAGAGGCAAATGACCCCTAATAAAGTTAAAACAAAAATATAACCGCCACCTTTTTTGAAAGTCAGTTAAAAATGAATTGTGATCGAATTTCGATGACTAGGCGACCATTACTTCTATGTTAATTTGCGTTGATTTGATTAACATAAAAATTAAATTCCTTTGAATTATTATTTAATTGGTTGATTGATTGACATTTAAAGAATTTCATATTTTAAAATCGAAAGTTTTAATGATAGTAGAAAAGGACAACACATAGTCTTATCGTATTAAAATATAAAGCAAACTGATTTTGCCAGAGAATGTAATTTCCAGCGTAGATTGTTACGAAGTCTCTTGTATCAAGTGCAATAAGTTACAGAGAAATCAAATAAACGTGCATGATTATACACGCTGAATACATACCGCTGTTTTATAACGGCACGTTGCTCTTTACGTTGTGCAGACTGTGCCTGTGTTGACTGAGACATGTAATTACTGGAGTTGCGTCAATTTACTTAGCGACGAACTTTGTGTCCTGCAGTTCCGACGCGGTCGCCACGGCGACGCGAGAACAGACGCGGCGAGACACGTGTATATTATAATGTATATGATATAGATT
This sequence comes from Phengaris alcon alcon, assembly GCA_037179445.1. Lineage (NCBI taxonomy): Eukaryota > Metazoa > Arthropoda > Insecta > Lepidoptera > Lycaenidae > Phengaris > Phengaris alcon. Next base: position 696,542 of record JAYRCH010000309.1, read on the forward strand.
ACTCATTTAATATTTTGGTCAAGTCAAGTGACCAAGAGGTCTTTGGAAACTTAAGGGCTTCACAGACGGGGAAATACTATAATATTTTATCTTAAGATGCCTGTACGTTTTACTGTAATATGAATATATATATATATATATATATATATATATATATATATATATATATATATATATATATATATATATATATATATATATATATATATATATATATATATATATATATATATATATATATATATATATATATAGTACCTATCTAGAGTACCAATGAGACTTTTTCAGATCTCAAGTACATTATACGGACGCTCTAACGGTGAAGGAAAACATCGTCAGGAAATCCGCACATGGTTGCTTGGCCCCAGACGTGTTGACCAGTCATCCCTCTGGACTGGGCTGACTATGTTGTGAGAATGCCGTATGTGCTCGGGCAACCATACGACATTTAAAAACCAACTACAGGCACTACAGTATTTCAAGAGTGGTCACTTCGCTCGGGTAATACTGTATAAATCATCCAATAACGGATGAAAAGGCTCAAACACCTATCTTAGCCGTCTGTGATAGTTCATACAAACTTTATAGCAAGCAATATTTTATCTTAACATAAAATATTACAGTATCTTCGCCGTCTGTGATGCCCCTTAATGTCGTTTTTCCTATGCAAACTAAGTACAAAGCCTACGTTCAGCAGTAATTGACAAGATTAAAACCACAGGTAAAACTATCCAGTATCCATACACTCACATATGGCTTATATAGGTACCTACAAAACGAATTAGTTATTACGAATAACTTTAGACGTTATTATTAAAATGGCATGGAATTGTGAAATAACAATAATATTATGTTACTTATAACTCACGGTAAGTATTTAAAATATAAAAAAGTACTTGTTAAGTAAATGTTCCGTATGAAGTACTTAATTTATCTTCCTACGTCCATAGTATTTGGTTTGGGGTTGTTTTATGTTAAGGAATTCAAGGCATGCGAAAGTTCAGCATTGCTTTGGCGACTTCAAAAAGTACATCAAAAACATTCCACTTATTCAAAGCAAAAGCTGAGCGAAAAAGCATAATGAAACAATCAGCAAAGTTTCTGGTCTACATTCAGGTTGAATTTAATAATATAGGACATAGTTATGTTTATACTAGAAAACCTGTTTCTTCATATTCCGAAATAGAAAAGACTTAATTAAAATAAAATAAGTTCTAATTTTGATTTTTTAAATGTTTTCCGGAATTTTTGCTGACCGTAGTCTGTTGTGTGTACGTCATTTATTCGTTTGTTGTTTCATAGGGCCGATTCTTCAAACGAAGCACCTGTCGCGAACGGACTCACGGAGTTTGGAGAGGTAAGAAGCTGTTAAACTTTTTATAACTTCATCTATATTTTGTGTCTATATTAAGTGATGTTTTTATCTACAAAGCTCAGCGCACACGGGCTACTGAAAATAGTTGTGGTGACCTACCGCTACACATTTTTCACACGGTTTTAGTTACTGCTGCCGGCTATCAACATTCTTGTGTAGCGATTACCACCGGTTGCGATCATCAGTCGCTCGTATGCGCAGTATTATACGCTTATTCGTGAGCAGAGCAAGGATCATTACGCATGCATATTTGCACACTCTTTAATGAATGTGCGTGTATGCATGCGTAACGAATGCTAGAAATCAAATATATTATATTACTAGCTGTTACTCGCGGCTCCGCCGGCGTAAGTATAGTATCCCTCGGGAACACTACTTTTTCGGGATAAAAAGTAGCCTATGTTTTAACCCAGAGTCTAAACTACTACCATACCGAATTTCATCGAAATCCGTTCAGTAGTTTTTGCGTGAAAGCGTAACAAACATCCACGCTTTCACATTTATAATATTAGTAAGGAAGTAAGGATTACGTAAAGCAAAATCTTTATGCCTCTTTTTACGAAAGCTATGCGAACAGAGGAGTATAAAACTTGGCGCAGTTAAAGTTTATATGGAGGAGAAGCGAGTTGTACCAATATTTTTATAATAATGCTTAAAAATACCATGAATTAATAAAAATAAAATTAAACACAATACCTCAGATTAATAACACATACTACCGTGTGCATGCGTTTGTATACTCACAGTAGGTATTGGTTTGACGCTATTGTGAATATTTTTAGGGTTCCGTAGTTTACTTCTCGAAGCCCTTATAAGGTTTCGTCGTATCCGTTCTTCCGTCCGTCCGTACGTCCGTCTTCGGCATACTGTCCGAACAGTTAGTGCTAGAATGATGAAACTTTGCATGGATATGTGTATTTATCACGTCGACAAAGTGATAAAATTTTAACCACTAGACAACCACAAGTAATAATCATTACCACTACGTAATTTTCGGTTCGGTGCAAATGAGCGACTAATCGTAGCTGCCGCGTGCTAACACCACAGATACACGTGCGGCCCGTACCGCGGGTACACGTCGATTTATGACATTCTGTCGCGGGAATACGCGATCGTCACTAGTCGCAGTCATTGGTCGCCGGTTTGCACCAAACCACCATTTACCCCACCTGTATGTCGTCCATATAGCCGCAGACGAAAGTTATATTGAATAAACTAAGACTAACTGGAGTACTAAATTCACTTCTATTTGAATCCAGTGTAAAAGTTTTTCTGCAAGCGATTGTGTTTTTTTTCCAAATGGTTGGGGAAGATTTTATTTCACGATACATTTTCTTGGTAATGAAAAGGTAACATTGCCGTTTTAAAAACAAAGGCTGTTTTTATTATTTGGGAAGAGTTTTCGTTTTTGTTTAGCAAAATGATATAATATATATTTTTATAAACGTAATAAGTTTGTTTGATCTTTGTAAGAAATATTTACTGTTGAGTGGTGAGTTCTTGAAGAACTTTTGGTGCGATTACCAGACAACGGAAATATTAGGTCCTTACATGTGAAATTGGCGTTTTGTCGTACTGGCCATTTTGATCTCAAATATGTCTTCTTTGGTTAGGAATTACAATTTCAAATTTATACCGCTATTTACTCATGAATTTGTATTTCGAAAACCATAATTCATTTGTATTTTCCTCTTTTGGTTTTTATCTTTGCTTTGGGTTTTTCTGTTTACAAAATGGAAAACTTGAAATATTGTATTATTTTCGAGTACGAGTTCCATCGTGGCACCAGTGCTGCAGAAACGGCTTAAAGGATTAATTATGTGTATGTCGGCGGTGTCACAAAAGAAAACACTGTGCGTTTATGGTTCCAACGTTTTTGTTCTGGAAATTTCGACCTGCAGAACAAGATCCGTGGACGGCCGGAGACCAAAGTTGATAATGAAGAATTGAAGGCTATTGTGAAAGAGGATCCATCGCAAACCATGTCCGAGTTAGCTGCAGGCTGCGGTGTTAGTGATAAAACTGTTTTAATCCACTTGAAGCAAATTAGGAAGGTGGAAAAGCTTGAAAGGTGGGTACCTCATGAATTGAGTGCAGCAAACCGACAAACGCGCGTCGACTCCTGCGTTACATTACTCAACCGGCACAATAATGAAGCGATCTTAAATCGAATCATTACCTGTGATGAAAAGTGGATACTGTACGATAATCGGAAACGCTCATCGCAGTGGCTGAACCCAGGAACACAGAAAAAGTTTTTGTCCCTTCGGCGGGATTCAAACCCGAGACCCCCGGCTTGAGCACCAACATGCTCAACCACTGAGCTACAGAGGTCGTCTAATGGATGTTCGTTACTCTTTCACGCAAAAACTACTGAACGGATTTTGATGAAAACTGCATTATAATATAGGCGAAATTTTATTCCGAAAAAGAATATATCCCAGTGTTCCCGTGGGATACCGTATTTACGCGGGTGGAGTCGCGAGCAAAAGCTGAGTATAGATGAAGGAAGAGGTTTTTTTTTAATTAAAATATTTACACACTAAAAGTAAAGGTTACATCCGAGATTCCCAATTGTTAAAATTAAACGATTGCTGAAACTATAGAATAATAACACAAACCATAACGAAAATAGCTTTGTATCGATATCGATAAGAAAACGTTTATTTTCACGTAATAAGCCATACGTGGGTCGGAATCGAAATTGCGGTGTAGGAAATCCGAAACAGTTGTACATGAATACAAGCATGTGATACCCAAACCAATACCCCACTACCTTCCCGCAAAACTTTACTACCCCATTCTACTCGACAGTAAAACCGCGGTACTAATTTTATATTTATCCCGGTTTCGGCCCTGTTTCTTGTTTTTCATAGCCAATAGCGTAAATAATGTGGTAACTGGTAAGAACGTAACTGGTGGACCGCCGTCAAATGTTCCTGCTAGGCCCACTGAGTGTAACAAGGCTCGATTTTCGGCCGTTTGTATGAAGTTGAAACACAAACTTTAACTTCTTCACTTCGGTTCCTGTTTCATTATTATTATTTCTATTTCTACAACCCAATTCATTGTGCTGAGCTTTTCACTCAGCTTTAACTCCCTATCATCTTTTTAATAAGAGGCTTGAGTAACCTTCATAATATAAGGTACAACCAATAAGGTACACCATTATGGTGTATTGGGAATATTATGAGGATACATGGAAAAATTGCATGCGATCTGGGAATACTTCCTTATTCACCATACACATACCTAATAAATTATACTTGCATGTCTATAAAATTATAACTTGGTATATGGCAAAAAGAACGCCTACTTTTAGTTTCGAATTAAGAGGAACACACTTTTAAATAGCACCAACGGGAAATATCTACAATTACATATTTAGTAAGTCAGCCTAAATTAGGCTGACTTACTAAATATGATATTGCCCCCGCTATCTTACACTAAGATTACAGCGAAGCTTTGCAAGTAACTTTTTTATTACCTACCTACTGGCTGATGCCCGCAACTTCGTTTGCGTGGGACTATTAATGGAAATGGTACCTAACGTATTTGTTTAAGCGGAACTCTTTAATAAAAGTAGCTAAACTACTCTTTATAACATCAGCTATCTGCCAGTGAAAGTCCGGTCAAAACAGGTACTGTATAATGTATATACCATCATATGCTTTTAGTGCAAAGCTATTTATTTGAAATTACAAACAGACACTTCAATTTCGAATATCTCTAGGTAAATGCATCAACAGTAATATTAAACAAGGGTTTAACAAAATTTGTTACCAAAAGCTTAGTAACATTCTTTGAAATTATGTACTTGGAGGGCATTTTATTCTTGATATATGTGAGCGACGCCTAGAATACCACAAAAGTATAAATAAATTATTATTATTATTTATTGTCTGTGCTGTGCGTTTTAGGCTTATGATACTCTATATAGATAAAATACTGAATCTTGAAACCTAACAACTGAAGTCTCAATATCATAAAATGATCCTGGTGAGAACTGTCCTCACAATGTAGTACATGTATCTATGTTTGTCAACAGAAAGTGGTACGGGAGATGAACAGGCTCGGCATGCTAGTGGATCTGTCCCACGTGGGAGAGAACACCACCAGAGCGGCCATAAGGGTGTCCAAAGCGCCGGTCATCTTCAGCCACTCCTCCGCCTACAGCCTCTGCCACCACCAGCGAAACGTGCCAGATGATATCATACAGTCTTTGGTAAGCACAACTGTTAGTCTATTAACAATGCGTAATTCGACTAAAATTAGATAACTTCCCTGCGCGGCAAGCAACAAACGCGCTAAGCGTTGACCAATAATCGCGCCGTAAGTTTTCGAATCCGTGTCGAACGGGAATTGTGAATAGTCCCGCTAGACTGGTGATTATTTGGTTATTCATTATAGGCCCGTCTTGGTCAGAATCTAATACATAAAACATTATGAAGCATTATTTGTTAGTACTAGATACCATTCTAAAGACATATGAAGACAAGCCTTTGGTAAATGTTATAAGTGAAACATTATAGGGCCTTTGGTGAGCATCTAGTAGTTACAGGTTACGTACACGTTAGCAGTCCCTAGCCTTAAGGTGTACACAGTCCACACACCTCGAGGCTCTGAAAGCGAAACGGATTAAATTACTTTGTTAGTTCAGTAGTTATACAGGCCTAACTTGTAAAATGCGCTAACTTGGAAAACTTCGTACAAGAATAACTAATCAATAAGTAAACTTGTAAAATATTAAAATAAATATCAATTCTATACGTGGCCTAACACTCACGAGGCCGGTTTTTTTTCTCAGTAGGAATATGAAAAATATAATATGATGGACATAACAGCAAATTTTTGCAAATTCACAAGCCAAATAAAATTTCAGAATTTTTGCTGCGCGGTATTTCGCAGAATTTTCGCTCAGCGCTATTGTATTAAACATGAATTGACCCTCAAAATGTAATTATTTTCTGCACCTTACTCTAAATTAATGATACACGTACATTTTGCAGGATAAGTGAATCAACGAATTTTAAATGCTGAACAAATTACGTTAGCATCAATAAACATCGAATTTCTTAGTCCGATAAATCTTCGACTTAACCAAAATTCCGTTGAAGTTAGTAAATGAAATCCGGTCTGATTAAGAAGTCGGACAAAGTTCAAACTGTCGAATGTGCGGACGTAATCGGATCAAACCATCCGATTCTTAACCGCATCCGTCTAATCAAACTAATTTGCTTAAGACATTATATTGTAAAATCTGTCGAAGGACTCAGTTCAGATCAGAGACAAATACATGTTTAATTTTTTTTTTTTTTATATTACGTACTAAGTTACATGAGATTATTTTCAGTTGTTCAGCATTAACGTTAAAGGTGTCAAAAGTATTTTCAGCTTATGACGGTTCTCAAAAGAAAAGCGATAATGTAGCATTAAGTTTTTATGATGATTGATGAAGTAGTATTAATGAAAAGACGAAGACGTAGAAGCTAAGACAGGCTTTTAAGCTCCCTATAAAAGTCCGACATTAAAATGCATCTTTGAATCGAACACAAAGTAGCATTATGGTCGGGCATGAAAAGTTAATGACACAGGACGTTGCTTAATTTTTAGCACAAACACGGTCTTAAAACTAAAACATTCTATTGTTACTTAAAATGCAGCTTTACAAAGTCTTAAACAATACGTGGATGAGCTTACAATTGTTATTTGGTTCCGTTGGCTATGAAATATATATAAATATGAGATCAGTGAAACAGCAAGCCGCTTAAGCGCCTCGCGTTAAGTTCGAGTAAAAACAAAATGATCGTATGTTTAATTTTTAACAACATAAAACAATGTTGAAGGTATTTTAAGATTGTAACGGAAAAAAGTAGTTTTAAGTAGTGAAGAAAAGAAGCCAATAGTGAAAGATTTATTGTTGCAGAAGGAGAATGGCGGGATCATTATGGTCAACTTCTTTCCGGACTTCGTCAAGTGCTCGCCGAACGCCACGCTGTCTGATGTTGCAGGTAACTTAATATGCCTAGTTTCCAAGGTTTTTGTCGGTAGTTTATCTATTCATATAATATAGCGCTTTAGATTTGTTAACGCGTTTTCGTCCACCAATCAAAAGCGCTTGAAGAAACCGGGCATGAGTCTTTTACAATCTCAAAGTACAAACTGTCTTTTTCGACATTTTTGTGTATAAGAAGAAGAAGAATTGTTTTATCTCCATGCGGCGGATGACTTTATAGTAAATTTGAGTATTTTTAGTAAACCACACAAAATATTTGATATGAATCAGGCAAGTTAATTAAATTATAAACCACTTTGGAAGTCGATTACTCGAAAATGGTTGACTTTATAAAAAAAGTCAACGTTTGTAAAATAAAATAATAATAATATTATGTATTTTATGACGCCAAAACCGAAATCTAAATACAATTTATAGACTATCGCCCGAAATTAATAACGTATCTTAAATCTTAGATTGACTTCAATCTTAAATTCTGAAACAAAAATTGATTCTCAACAAAAATCACGTCAAGTGAAGCTAATCCTAGGATCGTTGAAATGTATTGAAATCTTGATCTCAGATAGCTAAAATGAGATTAAAATTGATTATTGATTTCGGGCGTAAAACTATATTATCAAATTTCATCTATTTCAAAATCTAAGAGGGCGGACTGACAGATGAACGAACAGAGAGTTCCTTCAGTGTTACGAAACCCTAAAAACATTCGACCGCAATAATATACTGCAGGTACAAAATAAAGTACCCGAAATGTCTGGTATTGTTCTACCATTTCAGCATTGGAGTTCCGAGATTTTTGTTTTGTTAATACTAAACTTTTCTCGTTCGAGTCTCATTGTTGAAAAATTCTGAAAATGTAGGTCATATTGTGTAGTTTCATGTAACGTACGACTGTCATCTGCTACGTGATGACACGTTAAGTCCGGTACCCACAAGCGAGTACAATTCATAAAACTTAGCGTACTCGTAACTAAAAATAATTGTAATTATTTAATTACAATGCGTTTCATAATAATTATTGATGACTAGACCTATGTAGGTCTAGTCATGTTGGTCTAGACAAAGATATGTATCTTTGCAAGGCTCCAAGCTCGAGTCTGTGAGGAATCAAGGAAGATTAATCTGCAGTTCACTACGTTGGCTTTCTGCGAGTTGGTCATTGTCGTTGCTTTCAAACTTTTATGCTTTTTAAAACCTATCACTAACGAGCGTTACGTTTCCATATCACAATATTTTATGTCCATCGTTATAGTGTATGTTAGTTCCATAGAAAATCGAAGATTGGTTTGGTTGGATTACTGAACATTTTAGAAAAAAGCGGGCAATACACCACCCAAGATTTAACACCCACCCACTTTCTTGCTTGTAACTTGACCGATGGTAATTATAATATTACTAAATTTTGCCCGCGATATTTTGTGTGCAAAATGAAATCGCGTGGACACCGTAAATTTTGTTGGAATAAAAAGTAGCCTATGTTCTTCCACGTGGCCTAATCTAAATATTTGCCAAGTTTTATCAAAATATGTCCAGTAGTTTCAAATACAAACAAACAAACAAATAGATAATATTATTTTGTTATAGGGCCATAATACGAGCGAGAGCCTTAGTCAATAAGTCTGGAACCACGTCCTCTCTAGATTATACAATTGTGGGTGTTATTTAGTAGCTAAATGCCTATGTTGCTAAATGTGTAGTAATTCGAGCTTCGTACAAACCTAGTAGGTTTAGTTGATTATGTAATAGGAAAGAAAAAAAAATGAAAGTTATTAATGTTGTGGAGCCTTTTCAAACTTAAAGAAAAGAAAATATCAGAAATAAGTAGCTTATATTGTAGGTCAATTTTATCATCAAATTTTAGATAAACAGGACTAAACCTTGTAGCCGAGTTCAATATAAAATTAGTCCTTTTGACATGAAAGTGGTGACCTGATGATGGGATCCATGAGGAATCGAGGGAACTCTTCGAAATTTATATGGACACATATGGCGAATTCAACTTTTTCTGAAGTAATCCAAGCATATGCTACCAAAAAATAGATTTTGCACCAACGTTTAGCCTGGATCCAAAAGTACTGAACAGAACTCCTGAGTTCTTATAGATATTATAGATACATGTTTGGGGATTCCGATGTTGTTTAAATAGCTGCAAGTATATAGCATCATACCACTTACAGTAATCATCATCACCATCACCACCATCTTCACACGAAACACCAACATAATATTATTATGATGACATAGGTATTCACTACTCATCACAGTTTTATGCACCGATATCAGTCTTTAAAATTTTGCTATTACCAAAATTATATTCGTGATCATCATCATCACTATAGTATAATTCTTACTGCTACATTTTTCCGCCGACTACTACAATACATAATAATGATTAATTAATAATATAGTATCTAATCATTATCATCACTGGCGATTGTTTATTAGGCCCACAGATCGGTAACGCTTATTTGGGGAAATACCACGGCCTCTAAGAAAACTGGCATGATATAACGCTTGAGTTGGTTTTGTCGAGAGTGTGAGAATAGCGGAGGCATATTTGTATTTATAACTTTCATAAAATGTGTTTATAATATTATAATATAATAAAAAAGGATAATAAATTTAACTAAAAAGAGAAAATATATTATTTTTAAACAAAAAATTTAAACCGACTTAAAAAGTAAAAATTTACAAAAAAGTAAGAAATATAACTTATTTTCTAAATAATTCCCCTTTTAAATTCGGCTAAAATTTTAACTATTTCTTTACACAATATTTTAATAATAATTTAGAAAATAAGTTTAATTTCATACTTTTTGGGCGTTTTTACTTTGGAAGTCGATTTTCATTTTTTTGTTTAAAAATAATTAAAATACGTTCCTACAGGCTTAAAGTATTGACGACTTAAGTGGAGCTCCTTTTCTGATTGTAATCTGACGCGTCCGATTAAATTTTTATGCTTTATTAACATTTTTAACGCCCCAACCAAGTGAAATCATTTTCATACCTTGATCACCGGAGCCATGTGAGACACCTATAATACACAACTCAGTTCCCGTCAGCCTTGATTTGCGATGAGTGGTGTATGAAATGATTCGTCCGTAAAATTTGCTCAAAGCACAATATCCTGATGATTGGATTTCGACGTCAAACATAAATGATTGGTCCTGCTTGATTCGTAGGAAATACCTTTTCATCAGACTAAGGATAAGGCGATTATTTCATGTTAACATAATAATATATTGTCTAAAATCTATCAGATCTGATGTAAAACCAAGCTTCTGACTCTACATGCCTTAACTATACAAGCCTAACATCACAAACTCTACACCTTAGTCAAGTTAAATGGCTTGGCCGTTTCGTTTCTACAAGAATAGTATAACAGAAAAACAGTCCGTACATTTTTCACCTTACGCCCAAGCGAATGTAACGAAATGGCCAGGCCACATAACTTGACTAAGGTGTAGAGTTTGTGAAGTTAGACGTGTAGAGTTAAGGCGTGTAGAGTCAGAAGCTTGGTTTTACAAGAGATCTGATAGCCTCTTGACAGTGCGAGTCATATGGTCTTGGCATCATTTTACATGAAAATGTTTTTTGGCGGGTAAGGTTTTACTCGATACAATACAGCAAATAATATGCATTCAGACGCGAACGTTATAACATTGCAAAAGATAGTCACTACTCTTATTCTTCTTAGCTTAATAGCGCTTTTGATTGAATGGCGCAATCGCGTTAACCAATCAATAGCGCTATTGAAGGGACAAACTACCGACTAAAACCTGAGAAACTGGGTATAAGAGATGTTTGTAAGGTCAATGTCGGTCATTTCTGCTCCAGGCTTTACATAGGCATATTGATGGGCCATTGGGAGACAGATAACTACAACCCGTCCGTGGAAAATATACCTTTATTAATCTTATAAGAGGTCTATATTAAATTGTTGTTGGAAATTCAAAAATTAAACGATGCGTACCTAAATGATGAGGGTTTCCTTAAACTTGTTAAAGGATTTTTCATACAGATAAAATGTGAATTGTTCAGACGTTTAATTTAACATTTTATATTATTATAATAACTTCAATTAAGAGATAGAGTTATTTTTAAAATTAACGTAAGTTAAGAATATCATCTAAGGCGGTTTTCTTAATGACATGGCGGAATTCGAGTGCAACCACCTTGCGTGGTACAGGTATTACGGAATCGGCGATTTCACGCGATTTGGCGCAATCCGCAACAACGTGGGTTCGTTCTCAGTGTGATGAATCATTAATTTAGATTACTTCAGCATTTATGATTCGAGTCACAGCTCCTAAATGGACCTGCACCTTAATTCGTCCCCGGATCTAGTTAAATGGATTAGAGACACAACTCGGCGACTCACGGAAATGGCGCAGATCATATTGAAGAGCGGTCTTAATTATGGCAATTACAACTGAACTTGTGACGAGCGCTAATGGATTCTTATTACCTCAGTTACGTTTATTTACTCATCCATAAACAAAATGTTATCTTTAATAGACGAATAGATAAAGTATAAAGACAAATCACGATGAACTCTACATTGAGTTGATACAGCGGTTGATCAAATAAATAAGTTTATTTATTACCATAAATTAGGTAATAGAATAGGTATATTGTACTTTATAAATATAATATTATATATAGTATAGAATGATTAATCCTACTAGATACTATTACGAATGTGAAAATTTATGAGGATGGATATCTATCCATCAGAAAAATCAATCTATCATCTGATAGTTTGATTTTTCTGACTCTTTCGCGTAGAAACTACGGAACGGATTTTGTTGAAATTGGTATGGTAGTAGTTTAGACTGTGGATTAATCCATAGGCCACATTTTGTCCTGAAAACGTGGGATACCAAAATCGAACAATATCTCTATAACAAATACAATATACTCTAACTTTAGGTACAGAACATTCTACCCAATATTAATACAATACATATGAGATAATAGCCCCCTAGCGGTTTGATTTATAACATAGTTGTATAATAATTACAGTCATAATCAGGGGTTGAGCTAACAAGAATTAGTATGAACTTGGTAGAGAATTAACGTGGGTAAATGTTATGTTGAAGTTATTTGAACCGTGACCTGAAATTGGATATAACTCTATTCTATGTAGTATGACTGTTATGTTAGACTTTTATGTAATGTAATGTAGAGATACCTTTCATAGAGCAAAGGTAGCTGCTATTGGAAAAGTAAATATTTAGTTGAACTAGCTAAATTACCATACAGGGTTATTTGACGTGCCTCACTTCAACCTTTAAAAATTAATATTATAATTGTATACTATTATAAATGTGAAAGTTTGTGTGGATGGATGGATGTTTCTTACTCTTTCACGCAAAAACTACTAAACGGATTTTGATTAAATTTGGTGTGGTAGTAGTTTAAGCTCTGGATTAACACATAGGCCAAGGCCCGAAAAAGTACAGTGTACCGTGTCACACTGTATTTACTGCGGGTGGGGAGCCGCAAGCAGAAGCTAGTTACTGTAAATATTCATTCGTTTATATTCTATAGGCACAATGAAAATTGGTTCCATCATAACCATTGGTAGTTTTTCATAAGAACAACTTATTATGGACTTTATAATCATACATGTAAAAAATAGGATATTCCTACTAAAATATTGAACTTTTAGTTACTGACTGAATAATAAGAGTTACTCCAAATAAACACATACATAGTGTCAATCTAACACCAGCAACGTTATGGGCACTTTATAGAACCTCTCCCGAAGATATTCAATTCAATCTAATCCAATAGCAATTTCAAGTATCCATTAGGTATCTAAGAACATTGGTTGGCTAATCTTCCATTAGGTGAGACCCGCTCGTTCGATGGTTTACTATAAAATAAGAGAAAAAGAATAGCATATATTTTTTTTATTACCAGAAACATATTCCATGTTTATCCTCTATCTTTGAACGTCAATTTTTTTTGCGTGGTAATCAAAAGGATTATAATGAAGTAATTAATATTTTTAACCATGTAACTGTACGTATCCCAAGAAATATATTTAGTTGTAGACAAACCAAAATAAATTGGTATTTTGTTATTAGTAAACAAAAGACTCGTAATCTAAAGCTTTTGTATCGCAGCGTGCTACAATCATCAGCAAGATTAATACAAGGTAATTTACCTCTGTCGGGCGAATAGATTCCGTTGGCAGCGCGAGCGGTCCGACGTTTCAAACCTGCAAGCTAGTAAAAATAGCAAAACTTATAGACATATGATCTGGTACTATTTCTGTTGTTAGTAAATAGATCATTGACTGTATATTAATATCAAATTAGCCTGAACAGCATGCAATGAGAAGTAGCAATTCTTTTAATTTTAACCGACTTCCAAAAAAGGAGGCGTTCGGCTGTATATACATTATATATATACCGGGTGTTTTTTCAGTCAGTGAGTCAGTTTCCAAACACTCAGGAGTGAATATACTCTTCAATATAAGAAACTTTTACTAAGGGGTCAACATTCCTACTGAAAAAAAAAAACACTCTGTTTCCTACAAAATATATATATACATAGATAGACAGCTATACCGTAGCCCTTTATTAGTAGTACTGAACAGAACTCCTGACTCCTTATAGATACATGTTTAGATACCGTAGCCCTTTATTAGTAGTACTGAATGGAACTCCTGACTCCTTATAGATACATGTTTAGATACCGTAGCCCTTTATTAGTAGTACTGAACAGAACTCCTGACTCCTTATAGATACATGTTTAGATACCGTAGCCCTTTATTAGTAGTACTGAACAGAACTCCTGACTCCTTATAGATACATGTTTAGATACCGTTGCCCTTTATTAGTAGTACTGAACAGAACTCCAGACTCCTTATAGATACATGTTTAGATACCGTAGCCCTTTATTAGTAGTACTGAACAGAACTCCTGACTCCTTATAGATACATGTTTAGATACCGTAGCCCTTTATTAGTAGTACTGAACAGAACTCCTGACTCCTTATAGATACATGTTTAGATACCGTAGCCCTTTATTAGTAGTACTGAATGGAACTCCTGACTCCTTATAGATACATGTTTAGATACCGTAGCCCTTTATTAGTAGTACTGAACAGAACTCCTGACTCCTTATAGATACATGTTTAGATACCGTAGCCCTTTATTAGTAGTACTGAATGGAACTCCTGACTCCTTATAGATACATGTTTAGATACCGTAGCCCTTTATTAGTAGTACTGAACAGAACTCCTGACTCCTTATAGATACATGTTTAGATACCGTAGCCCTTTATTAGTAGTACTGAACAGAACTCCTGACTCCTTATAGATACATGTTTAGATACCGTTGCCCTTTATTAGTAGTACTGAACAGAACTCCAGACTCCTTATAGATACATGTTTAGGTACCGTAGCCCTTTATTAGTAGTATTGAACAGAACTCCTGACTCCTTATAGATACATGTTTAGATACCGTAGCCCTTTATTAGTAGTACTGAACAGAACTCCTGACTCCTTATAGATACATGTTTAGATACCGTAGCCCTTTATTAGTAGTACTGAACAGAACTCCTGACTCCTTATAGATACATGTTTAGATACCGTAGCCCTTTATTAGTAGTATTGAACAGAACTCCTGACTCCTTATAGATACATGTTTAGATACCGTAGCCCTTTATTAGTAGTACTGAACAGAACTCCTGACTCCTTATAGATACATGTTTAGATACCGTAGCCCTTTATTAGTAGTATTGAACAGAACTCCTGACTCCTTATAGATACATGTTTAGGGATTTCGGCGTTGTATAAAGAACTGCAAGCATATGCCACTATGTCAATTGCAGTAATCATCATCACCAGACCATACAACATCACATTATGACGATATAATATGTACTTCTCACAATACTTTACACCGACATGGATATCTTTGAACATTACTCTGCCGTTTATGGACCTATTTGCAAAATTCTTTTGTTTTTGTAAAGGGATAATTCTAAATTGAACTTCTGAAAACTGAACTTCTCAGTCTTTAAAGATACACTTTTGGAATTTTGTCGAAAAGTTTGGTGTTTGTTTAAAGAAGTGCAAGCATATAGATAGGATTCCGTTGACGTTTGACGGAATACACACAGCTCTAAGTAAAACTATATTTAAAAATAGTAAAACCACAAAATAGGTGCATAATTACATATATTATTGATCTAGAAGTTATAGTGAACATTTATATAATAAAGTTTAATGTCTAAAGTGCGCCATAATTGCATAAAACAGTGATATACTCCGATAGTGACAGTCAGCTGTTTTAACTTATACCCACTGTGATTTAAACTACCTAAAGAACGTTGACTATTCTAGTCTATTTTTTATTTTTGGGATAACCTATTCTTTTTGAGCACTCCTAGCAATGCCTAATTTTAAGTGTACCTCGTGTGCCAAGTTCCTCAGCCTCGCGGAAAGCGCCAAGTGCTCCAAATGCACAGGGATGTTTCATCGCGGCTGTGCTAAAGGTTTCGACCCCAAAAGCACAAATAAATGGTCATGCCACACTTACACAACACCATCCACTAAACATAACGCATCCAACACCACTAGTAGTGAAAGTACACCAAACGTCTCTTTTCTCGATGCGAACGTGGGTACATCGTCACCGAATCAGCTGGCGGAAGAAATGAGACTGCTCCGGGAGGCTATCACCACTGTATGCACTGAGATGAAGTCTCTGAGGGATGAAGTCATTAAGTTGAATACGGTCATCAACGATGTCAACAAACGCGTGGATACCGTCGAGCAACGTGTGGCCGCGGTGGAGGAAAAGCTCAACGCGCACGCGACTGACCGCGCGCAAGACCCGGCGGTTACTGAACTCACCGATATAATCGATCGGTTGAAAGCCGAGCTGAACGATCGCGAGCAGGAAAGCCTGCTCAATGACATCCAGATTGCCGGCCTGTCAGAGACTCCGGGTGAGAACGTCTCACACTTGGTGGGCTTAATTACAAAAAAAATTGGCATCGACATCAAAGAGCACGATATTTTTAGTGTTGTGCGCAAGGGAGTCAAAAGAGCAGCCACCGTGGGTGGAGACCACCAGAAACCCAGGACGATCGTAGTCCGGTTAGCGAGGAGAGCGGTGCGCGACAGCATCTTGAGGGCAGCTCGTGTGCGGCGTGAGTTGGATACCGCAGGTGTCCTAGAAGGCCAGCCGCGGCGTATATACCTTAACGAGCACCTAACGAGATGCAACCGCGCTCTGTTCTATAGGGCCCGCGAGGAGGGTCGTCGACACAGCTGGCGGTATGTCTGGACTCGCGGAGGCTTAATATTCGTCCGTCGTGAGCCAGGTAACACAGTACATAGAATCAGAACTGACCGCGACCTAGATAGAATTTTTGGTGCTGGCACTGTTGGTCAGTCAGAGTAACATACTTCTGTGTTATACTCGTATTTGTACCAGTAATAGTACTTAAGCCACGTCTATTTGTTGCATATTTTAATTGTAAAAAGATTTATGTGTTAAAAATGTTCTTTTTCATTGCATATCCTCATCGTAATACTGTGTTTGTGTTTTGTTATATATCTGTCGCATATTTGAATTGCAAAAATAATTTTTTATCTGTCTTTTCTATTTGTATGTTAACAATGTGTACATACTATCATCTTAATACCGCATCTGTGGTTCATGTGTCAAGGCTATATTATGGAGGGTACGGTGGTGTATTGCTGAACTCTTTGACAAATGCATATTATGGTCATTTGGCCCATAATGACACACGATTGTTATTGTGTAGATGCAAGGACTTAACACGCAAAGCAAACATGCATTATAATATATTTAAAATATTTATATATCATTATAATATATACACATATTTATATAATTGTTTTGTAATTTTTTTAACATTATATTATCCTCTACGTCAATCACTATTATGTCACTATATTTTTTATAATAAACAAATTTATGCTTGTGTTTGCTTGCTAAATATAGTTATTTTAACGTGCATAAATTAATTAAAACTAAAAATGGTTCACTCTAAAAATATTAAAATTGGCTTTATAAACCCTGGCTCTTTAGGCTCCAAGCATGATGAGTTTCTAGTGGCTGCAAACCGTCATAACTGTGACCTTATTGCACTCAATGAGACCTGGCTGCGACCGGGTGAGGGAGGCCGCGCGCCGCGGGTCCCGGGCTACCGCCTCGTGCATATACCTAGGCCCGCGAGCGTGCGCTCCCGCGGTGGCGGCGTAGGTTTCTACATTAGGAAAGGCCTGAACGCACAGTCAGTTAAACATAATACAGCAACACCGAACGTTGAACAAATGTGGATTTCAATAAAAACAAACGGCAAGCTTATCTTTGTAGGGACGGCGTACCGACCTCCCTGGCTGTCTGTTAACCTTTTTACAGACGCACTAACAGATACAATCAGTAGTCTAACAGGCCACGACTTTTTGTATCTCGTAGGCGACTTTAACATTAATTATTTCAACACCAACACAGTGCATTACAGAATATTATGTGATTTTTTGTCAACACACAGATTGCGTCAGTGTACTACCGAGGCTACACATTTCACTGCGGACACGGAAACCCTGCTCGACCTAGTCTGCACAAACGCAGACCTGGATCGAGTCGTGGTTGACTACATACCCGACCTCAGTGGCCACGCGTTTATAACATTTCGAACCAACCTACAAAAAACAAAGACCTATGCTAAAAAAATTACCTATAGAGGCTTAAAAGATATTGCGAGTAATGATTTCGAATATCTCATGAACACTATAGATTGGCACTACTTTGAACAATTAACTAGTGTTAACGACATGGTGAATATTTTTAACAATAGTATCAAGTGGGCATTTGATTTATTGGCTCCCGTCAAAACTATTTATGTTAAGGATAGGCAGCACCCGTGGGTCACATACAACATCAAACAAATGATGAAGTGTCGAGACGAGGCGCATAAACGTGCACGTACTACTAAAAACGAGTCGCATATTCGTTTTTATAAGGATCTTAAGCGCGAAGTGTCCTGCGCGCTTACTAGAGAAAAGTCAGCATATTTTAATACGTATATTAACGCTAATATTAAGTCACCACAACTAATGTGGAAGCACATCAAGGAAAATATTAATGCACATGAATCTAAATCTGAGTTCATTTTACCTAATCATCTATTCGACCCTGACCTTATTAATGCCTTTTTTTTGGACGTTCCAGGCACTAGTTCAGTGCCCCAGTCAACGGTTGCCTACTTTAATAACAACTTATCTAGCTCGTCAAAATCAAAATTTAATTTCTCTACGGTTAGCAACAGTGACGTGCAAAAAATTATAAATACTTTAAAATCCAACGCGGTGGGTGCTGATGGCATAAGCTTAGACATGTTATCCATGGCTTGTCATTTTACAGCTTGTCTAAGTGTTATAACTAAAATAATTAATACATCTCTTCAAAATGGCACTTTTCCTGAGTCGTGGCACTTGGCGATCGTTAAACCGTTGCCAAAAAAAGTAAACGTATCTGACCTAAGGGACCTTAGACCAATAAGCATACTGTCATGCATGTCTAAAATATTAGAAAAGGTAATTCATGGCCAAATGAGTAGGTTTTTAGAAGAAAATCAAATACTACCTACAGTGCAGTCTGGTTTCCGCAGCCAACATAGCACGACAACTGCGTTGATGGATGTTGTGGATAATATCATCTCATCACGAGACACGGACGAGGTCACTATTTTGGTTCTGCTGGACTTTTCGCGCGCTTTTGACACAATTAATATACCATTACTACTGGCAAAATTAAAATTTTACGGTTTCGAAGCAGATGCTATCGCCTGGTTCTCGGACTACTTAAATAACCGGTCTCAAATAGTCAAGTTAAAAAAGGATAACGGGACGCTAATACGTTCCAACCCATGTAGGGTAAATAGAGGGGTTCCCCAAGGATCCGTGATTGGCCCCCGCCTCTTTGCACTGTACTGTGCTGATATCACCAGGTGTATCCTGCATTGTAAATACCACATATACGCCGATGATATCCAGCTGTACATAAACTTTAAGCTGTGTAATATTAAAGAGGCTGTAGGCAAGCTGAACGATGACCTAGCGCGTATTTGTGAGTGGTCTAATACAAATTCCCTTGTGCTCAATCCTAAGAAATCAAAATATATGATATTAGGTACAAAACACCAGGTCCAAAAAGTAGCTGTCACCCAGCCACTTATACGTATTAGAAACGATATAATTGAAAGAGTAACAGAAGCACGAAACTTAGGGGTGCTGATGGACGAGGGACTCAGATTTGAAAAGCATGTCATTATAGCTGTCAGTCGGTGCTTCTACAGAGTAAAGCTACTGTATAAGATAAGAAATTTAATACCACAATCGTTACGACGAACTCTCTGTGAATCTCTGGTGCTCTCAAACTTAAACTACGCAGACGCGGTGATAGGTCCCTGTCTGCTTGAACGGTCTAAAAGCCTCATTCAAAAAGTACAGAATGCGTGCAGTAGGTATTGCTGCGACATCCCTCCGCATGCTCACGTGACGCCTTATATAAACAATCTACGGTGGCTCAAAATGGATGGTCGCAGACAATTACATTTTGCTACTCTTTTATTTGGAGTCATTAAATTTAAAACTCTTTTGCTACGAGAACAACTTTCCCCTATATAATTTTTTATTTTTATTTAATATTATTATTATTAGTGAGGGGAGTGCGAAGGGCGCGGGTGGCGTGATCGCTGCATTGTCCATAGC
Organism: Phengaris alcon alcon; assembly: GCA_037179445.1. Classification (NCBI taxonomy): domain Eukaryota; kingdom Metazoa; phylum Arthropoda; class Insecta; order Lepidoptera; family Lycaenidae; genus Phengaris; species Phengaris alcon. The sequence continues at coordinate 716,701 of JAYRCH010000309.1, forward strand.
AATGACTCACACTGTTATCTTTTGTATTTTGTAACCCATAATATATATTATTATTATAATTATCTCGTTAATCGTTTATGTATATATGTAACCGTTTATTTGCTGTTGCTAGTGTGTTAAATCTGTCCGTCAAACGACAACAATATGGAACCGCATAATACCAGGCACTGTGGTGCTACGCCGCAGTGATACGCCTGAGCGGTCTCCTTTTTGACAGTTAGGCATTACACTACCTACCTTCCTATCCATAATAGTATCTATTGCGTACCTACTCCCATGGTAGGTAATTTTTATGTTTTCAGTTTTTCCTGTCCTGTTTTTATGAGTTTTGTATGTAAATCTTTGTTTTATTTGTAGTGTAATGTCTCATTGTATCAAATAAATGTTTATTATTATTATTATTATTATCATATTATGCCATTATATAACTTACAGTAATCATCATCATCATCTTATATACAATACCTAATGGAAGCTTGGCACATACCTATTTAATTATACATTCGAACGCTTATTTTAAACTTTCATATATTATAAATATTTATATATTATTATGTAAGAAAATTTAAAATAAGCCTTCGAATGTATAATAAAATGTATAAATAAATTAAAATAAATTTTTTTCGATTTTTAGCCATATAGATAATTTAATTATTTAAAATAAAAATTGATATTTTTAAACAAAAAACGAAAACCGACATTTTTGTGCGTTTTTACTTTGGAAATCGGTTTTCATTTTTGTTTAAAAATACTAATTGTAATATATGCAGACTAGCTTTTCCGCGTGACTTTGTCCTCGTGGACACCCATTGAACCCCGGTGGGGAATGAATTTAGAAAAATTTTTACTTAACTCCTGTCCAAATTTCACATTCCTACCATTAGCGGTTACGACTGTGCGTATGTCAGTCGGTCAGTCAGTCGCCTTTTATAATATACTAGCTTTTGCCCGCGGCTTCGCCCACGTAAATACAGTATCCCGTGAGAACCGTACATTTACACGCGATAAAAAGTAGCCTATGTCCTTCCCCGTAGTCTAATTTATATCTGTGCCAAATATCATGATGATATGTAGTAGTAGTAAGTAGTTTTTACGTGAAAGCGTAACAACCAACCAAACAAACTCACATTCATATTTATAATATAAGTAAGGATTATATAGATACATTGTAAAACCCAAATCATCTTTCAATTCTTCATTCAAATTCATGGAACTACTTCAAGAGAATTTTCTTATTAAACCACAAAGACTTGCGTCTAAAGGAATTTATGGCGGCACTGAGAGGACTTAACCCACGCGACAATAAAGACTCCTGCTTGATTTTCAAATGTTCTATTTTATTGTTACGTGAGTCTGTATTATAAATATAGTTAAAGCAGTAGCAAATAATGTAACGTTTACAACTATGATTACAGATTAACTTTAGGTTGGTGAGATATTTTAATTGCCCACGACGTATAGTCGATTAAATAGAAAAGTGTCATTTTTCAAATGTTTCGGAACGTATGACTTAGCAAAGGGGTGGCCTGACAAAAGCTATATTTTTGTACTAGCTGTTGCCCGCGGCTCCGCCCGCGTAAATACAGTATCCTTCGGGAGCTCTGTACTTTTTCGGCATAAAAAGTAGCATATGTTTTAATCCAGAGCCTTAACTACTGCCATACCAAATTTCATCTAAATCCGTTTTGTAGCTTTTTCGTGAAAGAGTAAGAAACATCCATCCATCCTCACAAACTTTCACATTTATAATATTATATAGTAGTATGCAATGCAATGTAATTACATAATAGTTTTTCATACAAAAATATAGCTTTTTTCAGGCCACCCCTAGCAAAAGTCTTACTTTCGGAAAATTTTGAAAAATGTCACTTTTCTATTTAATCGACGGAGACGACGAAGACGAGAGAACATACTCTCCGAAGTCACTTGGAATATACCAAATTGAAGTAGTCATGCATAACACCTTAATTATTGAGGACAGATGATAAATTGAGGATAAATTTTATTATTTTTTCTAGAACACTTCCACTATATCAAGAGGCTGATTGGAGCAGACTATGTGGGGATTGGTGGTGACTTTGATGGTGTAAACAGGTACAGTCATATCTTATATTTACCATGTCATACTTGAGCCTTTCCTGATATAAAATCTAATTTGCTCAAACAGAAAAAAATGAATTATGATAATCACACTGAACCAACGATTGCTCGGTAGAATAGACGACGGTAGACGACTATATGTAAAATATTTAGATTAAATAAAATAATCAGAAATATTGAGTTATTACTAATAGATAAACGTAAAGATATAATATTTTATCTAAAGCTAAGATTCATCTAAAAAGTACATAAAAGTTTCAAATTGTTGTGCTAAATTAGTAAAAAAAACCTACATCATTAGTTTACTTACATCATAATAATATTATCATAGACGTATATATTATAGACAAGGTTTGTTGAGGCAAAAACTGTCTACACTTTTGGAGTTTATGGGGCCATTTTGAGATTTCAAGTATGGTGAAAAACACGATGGCGTAATTGCATCCAAAATTTCACGTGACAGTATTCGGCCAATATGTTTTGGCATCTTAAACCATATACGTACTGCGACAGAATTACGCACATGTTTGAGAACTATCCAACGTTTGTATCAAATATGTCATCGCCCCTATTAATCCCAAAGCGTAGTGATGTAATAGGCGAGTGAAAACAAGTTTATATATTATCTTCTTCTTATTCTTCTTCTTTTTTATATAAAAATGGATTGCAATTCCAGTGTCTCGCTAAAACTCGAGTACGGCTGGAGAAGTTTGGATAATTTTGTTCTTGAAATAATTCTGGAAGTTCGGGGAAGGCTTAGACGAAGAGAAATATTGGAAAAATTGCGAGGAAAATAATAAAAACTATAGTTAAATTTTCCCATACTAACGGTTCCTTCCTGTCTTCCGTCGTATCGGTAGCGTAAATTCAGGTAAATCGGTCCGCCCGGCTATCGAAGAGGTTGTCAAACTTTCTTGTATTAATATGGAACATTTTTGTGCGCAAGTAATTTAAGTTTATTTTATGATGCATCACTAGCAAATAATATATATTACCAACGTGTGTCACTGGCTCGCCTCGTCAGAGTTAAGCACGCTGACTTACTTGACATAGTATTGAATATCTTTATTGTATACAGGGTGGCTCGTGGTTTAGAAGATGTGTCTAAGTACCCGGAGCTGTTTGCGGAGCTCCTGAGGAGCGGGCAGTGGAGTGTGCAGGAACTGAAGAACCTGGCTGGCCTCAACATGCTGAGGGTCATGCGACAAGTTGAAAAGGTATAATTTCAATATATTCTTAGTCGTAGATTTATGAAGAAGGGACGTAACAGTTGGGGGTCTGCATTTTTTCCTGCCCTTGCTGCCTGCTGTCCTGAAAATTGTAACGCATACCAAACAGGCATTCGGACAGACATTAATAGAGTCAAAATATTGATCATAAATTGCTTAAAGACGAAAGAAAAAACATAAAATGCACAGTAATCCCAGGGATAAGCCCTAGCTAGATTCGAATTTGCTCCCCCAAAACCCCCTGCATACTAAATTTCATGGAAATACTTGCAGTCGTCTCCGAGATTCAGATTTTATACATACAAGAACTGCGCGTTTAAAGTATAAGATAGTATGTGTGGCAGCAAAGGACTTGATTTATTAATGATTGCGACCGAAGTTTCAATAAGTCGTACTCTTGTTAAGAGAAACAGAAGGGCTACGCAATATATGGAAAAACATACAAACTTAGTCCCCTGTTTCCTTCCCGGGATAATGCCGGTAGAGTAACAATTTTCCTGAATATTTATGGATACTATTAGCATGTCCCTATGACTTCCTTTTTGTCATAAATTAATTATTAAAAGAGAGAGGACGTTCAAAAACTTTAAAAAATTGCCAGATTTTCCGCTGTGTTCAAATATCCAGAAAACAAATTTGACTAAATCATATAAATAAAAAAAATAAAACATAGGAACACAGTTCAAGCCTTTTTTGAATTGTTATTGAAAAAATCGGTTAAGTTTTGGAGAAGGAATCAGGGGACTACATTTTTTGTACTTTGAAGTTTTAATGGGTATTTTTAGTTCAAATTACAGTTGTCTCTATCGCATTCTCACACATTGCTAGCTAGCTTGTTCGGGCACTGCGGGAAAGCAATAGATTTTACAAATACCTATCTCGGGCCCTAGATGTTTTCTCTTAAGATTTATAAAGATTAATGGGGAATATTCTTGTTTAGATGGTGGTGATGATGATGATATTTACTGTAAGTGATGTATAAGATATGGCAAATATTTTTGACAAGCATAAAACAACTTTGGGATGAGAGTCAGGGCCACAAAGTTTTACTTTACAAAACTTGCAGATAAGGAAAAGAAATTGCCTTGACGTAAATTTACTATAGCGGTTTCGAAAAAGTGATATATTCGTATTTTATGATAAAATGTATAGCCATATAGGGCCTTGTATTTACTACACCTTACTCAATACTTAAATAAATAAATAATCATTTATTTATTTATTATTTATAAATAAATAAATGAATAATACATAGCTCGCGGTTATCTTATTTTCATCTAAGGTGGTGAACTTTGGAAAGTTCTTTATAGACACTAGACAGACTTCAACGTCCTAATAATAGTATTGATTACAAAAAGCACAATCCATTCGTTGGGTTAAGCTGTAATTACATTGGACAAGAGCAGATTATGTATGCTGTAGTAAAATTACTAAAGAAACTGTATAACAGGTCCGTGATGAAATGCGCACCAACGGCGTGGAACCAGAGGAACATCCAGATTCCCCCACCGACAACGGTAACTGCACCAGCAACGCCTTCTTCCTGGAATATGTGTAAATCGTTATACTTGAATCTTCTGCCAAAAGCTGATCGCAGTAATCTAGAAATTCTACCGATTTATAGAGAAATGTGCCAAATTAAATTAATACAAACAGTACTACAAAAACAGTGAGCAGTTTTTGGCAGATTGAAGTAAATAACATCTGACGACGTATGATTTCTAATCAAAAGAAATTAAACACGGAACTATACTCAGAAATCGGACTCGACATGTATTTACAAATAGTTTGGATTAATGTACGAATTTAATGTATTCAATTGGTGTTAACCCGAAAAATGTCACCCCTGAAGAAAATGAAAACAATAGTTATGATAAAGACGATCTCATTTTAAAAACTTCTCTCAAATAGTCAGTACACTTTGACCTGCTAAACCTTAGCTCTTTCAGCCAGCAAGAGCTTCCATAACTTACGAAATATTTGTTGTACTGAAGTGTAAATGACGTGACCCTTTTACAATCTTATTCAATTATTCTTATTTTAATGTAATATATTTTAATATAATTATTCTAATTCAATCAGCGTATTAAAAATACGCTTATGTGACGAAAAATTCACAGCTTTTAAATATAGAAATATTGCATACCTACAAACTAAACATATTGAAACAAAATAGTCATCACTATCCTGGTGTTTAATATTTCAATGTATACATTGTCACGAAAATAAACAATCCAATAACATTTTATTGAAAGGGAAAAAGTTGTGGCCATTTTGTTGCAAAATAAAAATCATGGCGCCGATCAAAGCATGGTTCACTTTGAGACCAATTACAAACATACTGCGATAGGCAATCAATCCGACGTTTTAATTTTCAGCCACGTAGCCAGTTTTACCTTTAAATTATTAAGAGCCACGAAAGCGATAGGAATTTGCTTTTTAAAGTGTTTAATTTTTGCCAGACTACTGCGAGGCCAATAAGAAGAGTAATCATTTTGCCAGTCTATGTATGTATATGTACTTACGTATGTGCTATGTGTGTTTATATTTATGTATGTTTTGTTCCACCATAGCGCCTTAACTACTGATCCAATTTTGAAAAATGAGTTGACAGTAGATTCGTAATTATAGCCCGTGTAGCATAGGCTATAAGCATAATTATTTACGTAGTCGGGTTATAATAACTTATTTATAAAAAAAAATATAGATTTAGCTTCGAGAATTTACAGTTTAAGAGTGATGTTGTTAAAATGAGAGAGTCTTATACAATGTAGCACAAAAATCTATCCGCAGCAGACAGCAATCTGATTTTTCGAAATCTTAAATTTAACTTGAATTTTTATCTATCATACATTTACATAATTATGTAACTATCTAACCTAACCTAACCTAACCTAATTAGGTATTATTTCAGTATTCGCTACTGAAGATACAGAACGCATATAAGTCCTAATCAAGAGCGTTAATTATTTCAGGAGTTAGAATGCGGTTTGTTTGTGGGTAGCACACGGTTTGTTTGCAAGTATCTGTAACCAATTTATAAATGTTATCAGTGTAGTAGTTGCATGATAGATGTTCTGTGAAGCACTCCCTTCCTCTGGTGGCTTACTCAGGTCACATATCACTTCTTCAATCTATACACTGATTTCCGTATTTTAATTTACTTTCCATTCTCAACGTATCTTTTCTGCACGTCGCAAAACAACAGATTTTTTGTCATTTCTATCTACTGTCTCTCTACTATCTTTTGGCAGTGTTTCAGGAAGGACATCCTTCCCTTTTCTAGCAGTATGCTTGGCAGATTCTCACCCGTCATAGTGGTGACCAATTTTCTCGATATATCAATATTATAATATCTATCGCAGGAAAAATTTGGACACTCTACTTTCTAGTGAGAGAAAGTAAGCGTTTCCGCATTTCCTGATTGGCACAGGCATGATAGGTCCTTGTTTATATTGAAGCTATTAAGGAAAAAGACAAACCCGTCCTGTTCAGTCATATCTTATGTGATGTGGTGTTATGTTTATTATCCCCACAATTCTATATCGCGATGGGGAAAAGAGCTTCGTGACTTCGGCACTCCCACCCGACACATATCTCTTATGTTAAATATTAGTTTTGCGACGTTAACCTTTTTTAGTATTAGTAGGTAAAATTTGTATGTATTGTATTGGTTTTCTTTTATTTCTTTACATGTCGAAAAAAAATATATAAATACTGTTTTCTATCTAGCGTAATTGAGAATGCATTGCATTTATAAAGTTTTTATACTCTAATTGTGGAGGAAGACAGACTTATCAAAGGGATAAATGTAATTTCGGTAAGGAAACCTTTGATTACTGGTGATTACGATGATCCCTGTATTTTTTTCTGATATTTTGCTTAAAATAACATTTTATATTCCGTCATACATAATATATATTGTAACGTTGTCACGATATAAAAATATTGTACCATTTTGTTTTATTGATGATTTACCCTTTTGGCATATTTTAAGTCTGTCTCTTTCTACACGTTATAATATTAAAAAAGAATTTAAAAATTGGTGATAAATGGCTCGATTTATAATGATATATTATTTATATCGTAAATGATAATACATCGGTGACATATAAACATTCTGGACGGGCGTTTTGTCTTCATCGTGAATTAATTCATCTAAAATAACTGACCGGGACTATGTGCCTGAGTACTAAGAATTGCTGACTACCACAACTGACTGAAAAAATCAGAATATACTGACAACCATAATTGCCTGACCACGTCCTTTGTTTTATCATTACTTTATACGACGCAGTCAATGGATTTGTCATTGTTGGTGTTGGTGATTTGTATATTTTCATTTACGATATAAAGCGGTAGGTAGCCAATTAAATTTAAAACAATTTGATCATTAAATTAACTATACGTTAATTATGTAGCTATTTTAATTAAAATTATTCTTCATGTTATGATTAAAACTATTTTGAGAGGCTCGATAATTTTTCAAGTGTTTTAGCGCAAAACATCAGATTAATTTTTATAAGAACTTTTTAAATTATAACATTATAAAATAACGTAGATTTTGACAGACTTAGGTAAAACATAGATAATAGTTTCAATTTTCATAGGAAGAATTTAGATAACCTAGCATCTCATAAAAATCATAAATCATCATAAAAATGATTTATTGATGGAAAGTTATATTATTGTGTGTTTAAATATTATATTTCCATTAACGTTTTTATTGAAATTAAGTGTTAGTTCACACCTCGACGATACGCGATGCTACGCAGCCCAGCATTTTTAAGATAGCTATTAAAAATGAACTTTATTCACCACATAACGAATATGACATCAGCCATACACTGCACATGCGCTGTTCAGCGCGGTGTAACATGACATTCGAACTCTAACTACGCATTTCTTCTTGTGTAATAAATAAAGTTCAAGTTTGAATATCTTAAAAATGCAGCCCCATGGCGCGTAACGTTTTATTTCGGTGTGAATTGACCCCTAGCTTAATTAATAACAAAATCTTAAGACAAAAATTTACCAAGTTATTACTGTCTCGAGTCTTCTCGGCTACGGCGAAGAACGACCTCTTTTTTTCATAAAACAACAACGAAATAAAGTGTATAAATATTATGTATATAAACTTCATAATATATGCGATAGTTATATCGTACCTTACCTTAACGCACTTAAACGATTTCCAAAACTGACGATGGAAATCTATCGATAAACTTTTAAAAAATATGACTGAAATTTTGGAACCTTTATTATGTCTATTGTCTACCATAACTGTCGTGTCTAAGAACTGCCTGTTATTTTGTGATTCGTTTTAAATGATATTTTATTATACCTAAATGTCTTCTTGCACATAAGCAAAATTATAAGTGTTTTCATGATGTGAAATAAATCAATGACCTTATTTGAAGTTTTCTTATTTAACAACTCCTCCATAATTTCTAAAACAATCTATTAGATAAAGTGAGCAAAGCAAAACTTTAAAATTTGTTTTTACTTCCAAGTCTCAACACAGAAAGAAGTCTCTGGAATAAATAAAAACATTAGCGACTATATATTATTGCTCGACTTAAAACTAATTACCGTCTTGCTTAAATACTTTTTTGCCTACAAGTCGATATGTTCATTAAGCACGGGTTTGATACCGTGCTCGGCCATTAGGAGCGGAGGTTGGGGACTGTAATTGGTTAAATTAAGCACCGCCAGCCGGAGAGAAACTGTAATGAGGATAAATAATCATATTGCCTCCATAATTATAGTCTAGAATAAACTACCCAATAATTATTATTATTCTTTTTGGTTGATCGTCCTGATGAGTACTGTTTGATTTCTCTTATCTTTTCTTCACTGAAAATAATTTAAAAGGTAGGTCTCTACGATGTTTCCTAACGTTTTTCTAGTTTTATCCAATGTTGCAAATGCAATTAAAATCGACAGCTAAACGCCTGTTAGTTCACATCGCGATGATACGCGACGCTACGCGGCACTGCATTTTTAATATAACTATTCAAAATTGAACTTTATTCACTACACAAAAAGATATACGTTTCATATCAGTCATACACTGCACATGCGCTGTGCAGCGCGGTGCAACTTGATATTCCAACTCTTACAATGAAATACACACGTGTATCTTCTTGAGGAGTGAATAAAGTTCAATTTTGAATTGCTATCTTAGAAATGCTGCGCCACGTCACGTATCGTCTCGTTTCGGTGTAAACTGACGTTGAAATCTAAAATAGAAGCTAACGACTTAAAAGTACGGTAACACTTTGGCAAACAATAGGGACAGTCGACAGAGGTAATGTACAAGGGTCCAGGTGATAACTCAGAGGGAGCTACAGAATAAAGCGGTTTACTACGAGACACACGAACACGAATACATAAGTAAATGGCGAGCAATTTACAGCTACGACCTAAATTCCTTCACATCAAGTACATGAAGGCATAAGCATTCGAAGTTTCCAGAATTTGAAGAAAGGATTTTATAAATAAAAGATGTATTCAAGTAATTTGTATATCTATGCAAGTATACAAAATTGAAGTGTCTGTTTCAATCTTAAATGAACAGCTTTTAACTAAATATGCAAACAAATGAAAGTATTTAAATTACTTAAAAATAAACAATCCATTTTTAAACATTTTCTTCGTCCGTCTGTCTGTCGTCTCTCTCGTTGTTCTGGCTAATCTCTAGAACGACCTGACAGATTTTCAAGGCGTTTTAACTGGCAGATAGTTAATGTTATAAGGAGTAACATAGGCCACTTTGATCTTAGGGTTCCGTTTAAAAAATAACCTAACCTAGAGCATGTCAGGACATGTCTAAAGAGGGTTCCATAACTATCAACGCGTAATAGGTTTTTATTTTCAAATTACTTGAGAAGTTACTGTTCGATTTTGTTTCAAATATTTTTTCTAAAAAGTATTTAACATAATCTATCTGCATGGAAATTATAAGTTTCTAAGTCTATTGTTTTATAAACGCCAACCAACTTTTAAACCACTTTGGAGTCCGATTACTCGAAAATGGTTGACTTTGTAAAAGAGTCATGTATGAAACCTTGCCTTAATTTTAAAATACATATTTAATGATATCCTACACGATAAGTTAGAATGAAACAATATTTTTCATCACCACTTCACATGTATCGAGAGCCACCCCTAAAATTTAAAATTATTATAATTGTATGATGCTAAAACCGAGATCTATACACATTATTTAACTATGCCAAATTTCATCCATTTACTTACATAATTACAGAAGCTAGAAGCGCGAACAGACAGACAAATAAACAGAAAGACAGACAGACGGGCGGACAGAGCGAAACTATAAGAGTTCCTTGAGTATGACGGAACCCTAAAAAGAGTATCGTTTCCGTTAGTTCTAAGCAAACGAAGTTGCGGGCATCAGCTAGTCTATTATATTAAATAAACTGAGATTTTTCCCGCTATATATGACGCCAGATACTAAATAAGTAATAAGCTCCTTTTGCATATTAATATCTCTATAAGTTTCTTAATAGGTATGTCCTTCGTATTACATCCCTTATAACGGTGCAGTCTATTACGAAGGTAACAGGAAAGAGCAAAGACGGAGAAATAATAAAGTTCTTTAATATCTCTGTGAAGTCAATTCACTGCAGATGGGTCTTATAAAATGATGTAATACTGAGTGTTTATTACTTTTACTTATTTGTTGAACATTTACAATTTTTTAAATTTCACTGAAGTGTTATTCATTTATAATTAAAAGTACCTGGGTAACTGAGCTTTGCTCGGAGCTCAAGTAGATAAAAAAAAGAATCACAAAATATTTTACGGGGGTTCGAACCCACAAAACACCATAATATTCCAAATTTCCGAACTATTATGCATACCAAACTGCCAATCGGACTGACATATTAGTCGAAATTATTGATATATTATTGCACAACGAAAAAAAAAACATATATACTATAACAATGCGCAGTTTCACAGGGATAAGACCTAGCTAGTTGAATTTTATCTTCCCCACAATTACCTGCATACTAAATTCCATGAAAATACTTGCAGCCGTTTCCGAGAATAACGATTATATATATATATACAAGGTTGTCTCGTTTAAAGTATAAGATGTACGTTTATTTAAAATGTATGCACAATGCTCACCAATATTTTCCAAGACGTATGTCTTGCAACAAAAAGGTATACTTGTATAATTGCCATTACCAAACTGCCAATCGGACTGACATATTAGTCGAAATTATTGATATATTATTGCACAACGAAAAAAAAAACATATATACTATAACAATGCGCAGTTTCACAGGGATAAGACCTAGCTAGTTGAATTTTATCTTCCCCACAATTACCTGCATACTAAATTCCATGAAAATACTTGCAGCCGTTTCCGAGAATAACGATTATATATATATACAAGGTTGTCTCGTTTAAAGTATAAGATGTACGTTTATTTAAAATGTATGCACAATGCTCACCAATATTTTCCAAGACGTATGTCTTGCAACAAAAAGGTATACTTGTATAATTATACCTTTTTGTTTAGACTACTTTCATTCTACGCTGTTGCTGATGAATCCATAGAAAAGTACTACGGAAGTGGAAAACATTATGAATGCAGGGAGTGTCACGGAAAATTCGGAAAAGTTCACATTTAGAGGGACCGTAAATACCTTAAAAGGTTTTCAGGCTTGTTAAATCGACGTACATATTTTATCCCGAACTAGCTGTGACCGACGATGCTGCTCGGAATATCCAATACTGAAAGGAAATTGTGCTAAAATTAAGGTGTTAGTTTAAAATGGTGGTAAAAGTTGTGATTGCTAAAATAATAGTGTTAAGTATGACACCGTTTATTACGAATTCAGTAGTTATAGATAATATACAAATATTCTAAAACCATCTGGTTTATAGATTAATCGAAATTTCATCAATTAAGCTATCTCGCTTTGTTTGATGAAATGTCTCTTAAAATAAAAGTTAAAAACAAGTTTAAAAACGTGTTATTCAAAAAAAGAGTCTAGTAAGTTTTAAGGCCTTTGTAAGAAAGTGTCTGTTTCAATTCTGGAAGCGTATAAACTTTGGAATGATATTAAGAGTCAGACCCTACCTCTATACAGCGTTTATCACCCGACAGCAAATGCTCTCATTTAAACACCACCCGACACAATCCTCAACTTCAAATAAATAATTTTATTTGACGCTTTTATAGTTTTTAACTTTCAGTCAATTCACACGGACACGAAACGATACGCGATCTGGAGCTCCATTTCTAAGATAGCTATTCAAAATTGAACTTTATTCATTAAAAAGTGGCACTGCGCAGTGTATGACTGATGTCATATTATGAAACGTGTATTTTTTGTGTATTGAATAAAATTCAATTTTCAATACCTATTGAAAATTGAACCAATAGTATTGCAAAATTTAATAAAATTCAATTTTCAATACCTATCTTAAAAATGCAGCGCCGTGTATTGTCACGCATCGTCGCGGTATTAACTGACCCTGAGTCAGAAATTTTTTTTTCTCTGTACTCTCAAATAAAAAAATAACAATCTCAAAATCCACTTTAGATTCTATTTTAGGTAGGTTCATACTTGGATACAGAAATTTAAAATGACTAAACGAGCCAGGAATGGCTCATTCAGCTAAACTTCCACAACTGGCGACAGTTGAGAAAGTTTCGGTGAAGAGCTGACCAGTTGCGTGCTCAAGAGTCAGCGGTAAATTAGGTCAGGGACTCATCGCGCACTGTAAAAATTATGCATATTTTGCTTACACTTGCATAAGCATATTATTTTGCTTACTCTTGCATAATGAGGCGACTTCATTAACAAAATACATTTTGTATGTACTGAACGTATTTAAAGTTTGTAGGTATTATATTATTTTAGGTACTGTCAGGGAAAATTTATTTAGAGTTTCATCGTCCTCATTGAATTATGTTCGTATTACTGGTGCCGTCCAGTCGAAAAATATTATGGCCAAATTCAGGAGGATCAATTTTCTCAATATTCAATCACGTCGAAAAGTCTTGTAATGATAAGTTACAATGCACCTAGTAGAGAGGAACGTTTCGCTTTTTAGGGTTTCGTAATACTCAAGGAACCCATAAGGGTTATTATTTATTAACTATAAAGTTTCGATCTGTCCATCCGTCTGTCTGTCCGTCTCTCCGCCCTTCTAACTTCTGTAATTATGATGAATATAATTGGTATAGTTTTTTTTTTCATTCCACCCCATCGTGTGGTATCGTCGTTATTCATTGAATAGGTCTTTTCAAATAAAGGTATGGCTTCATACATGACTTTTTTTTACACAGTTAACCATTTTCGAGTAATCAGCCTCTAAAGTGGCTTATAAGTTGGTTGCATGGCATGGCATGGCATTTCTATAGGAGATAAAAAATTGTAAGTTTCCATGTTGATACATATATAATGCTCTTAAATGAATTCAAAGAAAACCTATCAAGTCACCCTTAGACATGTGACATGCTTTAGGTTATGTTATTTGATGTCGAGAACGTAGTTTGCAGTGAAAAGGCTTCGCGGAATGGTTCGAGCTTCAAGTGGCAATATTTTCTATGAAAAGGTAAAACATCTGCTGTTTACAAGATAATTTGCAACTAAATAATATTATGTTGGAAGGTGGAAGTAAGGTGATCGCTCTAAGGATTCCAGTAGTAATCATTGGCGAAGGCTGGTTCTCCTTCATAGGTAATGGGCCTGTATAATAATAGGAATGGATTTGGATGAGGGTCTTCAAAAGGTGAGTGAAGCCGATAGAAATGGAGTTATAGGAACCCCACGCCTATATATACTACCACAACTACCCCTACTGTTAAGTAGAGTTCTAAATTCGAATCCAGGCATGACCAACTTTTTCAAGATTACGTGACATTTTTTATTTTAGTAAAACCATAACGGGCCGCACATGTATAAAGATCCACAATTCGTTCACAAAAACCCAAAAATCAATGTTTTTCAAACATTACCTTATATTGTCATAAACGCTCGACCGCCCGGCGAATATCGGGCGTACCGTTACAGACACAGGGTCTGTTACCATTTGTACGCGAATATCAGGATTTTTCGATAGATCGTTTTTGTAAACAATCCCGGTTAGATAATTCGAGGTTTAAATTAACTCAGGAGCCGCATGGCGGCCGGCGGGACCACAGGTCGGTCATGCTTATTCTAACCTAAATGATGTAACTATTCGTAGTAAAGACAACCGCAAAATATTATTAAGCAATTGTTAAAAGCTTGGTAGTATAATTCACCCGTTAAAAGTTTAAAATTGCCTACCCAATTAATTCAGCGTTAGTCTAAATTGTCTCTACATAATTCGGCTCGACTAGGCCGATCAGTGCTGACCGCTGTCCGCTATTACCCGCGGTGGGCGTTGTGGGGCCGCCTGTGATTGCGTCGTGACCACACCATTCGATGTCTGACAAATGTATACAAATTACGGCACAGAATTGGACTCCGATACAGATGTACATCATTGTCTGTGCATCGTTTGTCTTGGACTGAACTAGGATCAAACAATAAAATAATCCTGGTGATTAAACAATCACAAACAATAAAAAATATATATTTTTGGCTGTCTGCTTGACTCCTTAATTCGCTCTACCAAAACTGAACGATTCAAGAACGCACAATCCATCGAAGACCGAAGATGATTTAAATTGAGTTCACACTTTTAATATTGCCATTTATACTATGCCTACTTAATTATAAGGCTTAGTTCCACACGCTAGCATTATTTATAAGAGGTTGAAAAGTAAAAAAAAATGTAACTGCTCCTTTAGAAAAATCCCCGGTAAAGGTTTCAAAGAAAGTCAGAGCGAAGAAATACCACACCGTTAAGATAATTTAAATAACTTTAAATGAGCTAGATTCAAAGTAAAATAGATGTGTCTCTTCTCTACTGCCTAGGACATACATTTTGAGGGTTTCGTAGTTAACAAGTTATTTTTGCTGTTTTAGCTTACCACTTATGGTTCCGTAGTACTACAAGGAACCCTTATAGTATTGCTCTGTGCGTCTGTCTGTCCTTCCATTTGTCTGTCTGTCTGTCCGCTCCTACTAACTTCTGTAATCTTATTATGAATAAAAATAAATAGCAATTACTTTGTCTCGCTAAAACTCGAGAACTATGTCTATGATGTGATATGTCTATGATAGAGCGAAGTAATAAAAATAAAATAAAATAAAATGAAAAAAAAAAACTCGAGAACGGCTGGACCGGACCGATTTGGCTAATTTTGATATTGGAATAATAGAAAAGGTATCTTATTGTTTTAATACAATATTTTTGAGTTTTATCAAGTTGTTTTCAGTAACCAACTGTTCCATACATTTTTGCATTAGATAAATATGTAGTTAATTGCCTGCCTGGGTAAACTGTAGCTGTACGAAACTAAGTTTTTGCTTGCGATTCGATAATGTACTTATTAAACTACGTTCGTTAAGGCGATTTTAGTCGCAATTTATATCATTAATAATGAACAATGTTTTTGTGTGATAAGAGAGATACGTAATAAGTATAATAATTTTTATTTGATTATTATGATATTTATTTGAAAACCTACAGCTATGCGTCAATAAAACTAAGTACCTGAGAGACCGAGCTTCGCTCGGTGTTTTAGTAGAACGATAAAATAATTAACAATATATTTAAAAAAAATATAAAAGAAAAAGAAATAATAAGAATCACAAATATATTTATCTTACTGGGATTCGAACCCACTACATACCGAATTTCCAAACAATGCAAAAATTATATGTAGGTATACTACCAAGCTGCCAATAAGACTGACGTAAGAGAGGCGAAATTATTGATACTCGTATATTGTTGCACGACTTTCATTATTACACACGACATACAAAATTTCATGGTAAAACTTATAGCCGTTGTTGAAATACTTGTTTGTTTTCCTCATACTTAGCTAATTACTTGCTTACTTACTTACTTAAAAATTACCACATTTCTACCCATGTAAAGAGAATCTGACCTGCCTCAATACTACATATTTTACATCGAAAAGGTACCTAAATTTGTAGATATAAACTGAATAGAAAACAAGTAACAAAGTTTCAGTAGAAAATCTAGGTATCTATTAATAACTTATGCACGACATAAAAGGCTCAGGGTCTTTTATATATCAGTCTTGTTCACCTTCTTATAACCAGTCTTTATGTAAAATTAAAGGAGTGAGCAAAGAAAAAAACCTTTGTAACATTAAAGATCTTGAGAAATACGTACAACTTTTTAGGGTTCCGTAGTTCACGTCTCGAAACCCTTATGGTTTCGCCATGTCCGTCCGACCGTCCGGATTTAGATCCAAACGGTTAGTGCTAGAAAGATGAAACTTTACGCGGATAATATGTGTATTTACCACGTCGACAAAGTGCTGAAGTAATGTCAATGATTAATATTATGCAAAAAGCTTCATTATGCATTTAATTTAAAAAATATGTCTTCGATCCGAGATTGCAAGATCCGAGAATTCCCGGAAATTCCTAGTCGAGAATTGCGGAGGTTCGGTAAAAAAATAAGTCGGAAAGTCAGCAATCCTAGTCAAAAGTCATGTGTCAGTAACGGATTGACTGGTGACGTCTTTACATAATATTCTTCAACCACATCAGATTTTAATTAAATAAAATAATTAATATAGTGACTGTTTAGAATGTCTTTTTGAAAACAATTCAAATGTATATTATAAATGAAAGACATAAATAAATAAATCGTTTATTTTCAAGATATTTTACAAACATTAAGTATTTTTTCTGTCTCCGGAACTAGGCGAACTATGGAGAAAGATGAACTATGATGATGATGGGGATTAAAATTATGTAAAGTTCAACAGTAGTTCTCATTACTATTAAAACTAACTAATCAATTGTAAAATTAATATTATTTAAATATTAAGTTACAGTAATTACGTATGTGTGGGTGTGTGTCTGTATGTGTGTGTGATGTAGAGTAATAATGTGTAAATTTGTGACTAGTGTGTGTTAATTGTACACTTTTATTTGATTTTCAGAATCTTGTATTAGCATGAATATTTGGGACTCTGACTACGAAACGCGGCTACTTAACATATCTTCGTATATTTGCTTTGATTGAGTGAAAGATATTGTACATTTTCAACCACCTTGACATAATATTGCTTCCTCACGCTTAAAACTTTAGTTTCCGCATAAAGGCTTTGTGTAGGATACCTTTTTAGTTTGCCGAGGGCGATTTTTAAAACTCCTCTTTGAGCTCTTTCTAGTGGGATAAATTTAGAAGAGGAATATCCACCCCAATTCAGAATACAGAATTATTAATAATAATAAAAGCTGTGTTATTGTGAAAACTTTGTGATCATGATAATTTAATAGATATTGCTTTATTGGAACCTGTTGGAGAGATACGGTAATACAATTATTAATATTAACAATCGCTACATATGGCTCGAATATGTCCCTACAAATGAGTAATTACATGTTACTGCTTCAGTATCGAAATTAATCGCAGAATGGTCTCAAATGTGTTTTTGGATCATTTTACTAACTACCCCCTCCGCATAATACACAGCGTTAAACTAACCAATACTATAACTTAAACACACACAATATTTAGTTCCGTACACAAAGGGTCCAAATCCTACTAATAATCCACTGTCCGTCCGTCTGTCCGTCACCAGGTTATCTCATGAACCGATAATAGTATACAGTTGAAATTTTCACAGATCAAAGACCTTGAAATAAATTTTTAAGGGGGGATCCCATACGATAAACGTGATTTTTACGGGACCTTCCATGCGCGAGTCCGACTCGCACTTATACGGTTTTAAAATATATGTATGCAAATAAAGAGTTTGCTATGAGTATAAAAACCACGCGTTATAAATAAAATACTTGCTTTTGAGACTTCTCAAAGCTTAAAAACGGTAACAAAATACATTGCAAAATACCCTTATTACAAATATATTTCTTGGTTATGGCGACGCAAATGGAGTAATGGTGTCTGGTGATTGATAAAAATTAGTTCTATGTATTATAAGGACCGCTACAGTTTCCAGTAAAAGTAAATTGAATTTGCATACAGTGTGTGTCGTTTCGAGGCAAAGAGATTTTAACAGTAGATAAATTTAAAAAAGAATAATTTTAACGAAAAAATACATCTACAAATAATTGAATATATTTTTATGTTTAGGTTTTTACCTTACGTTGAATAAAACTAAATAAATACTTTTGTTTATGACTTACACATATCAAACATGTAATACCTATTTACTTTGTGAATAATTTATTTTACAACTTTCTTATAAAAACCAATTATAAAAAAATACATATTTTGTATCTCAAAAAAGTATAATTTCTGAGATTTTTTTTCTTATTTAATTTATCATCAGAATTACTGATGATTCTGCCTACAATTTGAACAAAACACCAAAAGTTTATTCCTTCTACTGATAATCAACTTTTGAATTTATGAGAATACTTAAATTGCATTCAAAAATTACAAAACACCCATTTGGATGGCAGCCATCACCCCAACCCCAAACCCTAAAATACAGGGTATTTTGTCGATAAAAATTAATTAATTATTATCTGCCGTTAAAAGCTCTTTGCCTTGAAACGCCACATACTGTATATAAATAGAGCTTCTTTATTATAGAGCATCGCAACCCAAGTTGTTCACGGCACCCAGGAAAGCATGAATTCAAAGCCTTAAATATTAAGCAGTAGCTATTTTAAAAAGGCGCAATTTACTTTTGATTTTAAACTGTACACAGTATTATGCAAAATACTTAGCATAAACCGATTACGTTTACATTTTTTACACTGAGAGTTTGCTTTAAAAAGTTGCAATGACATTCTGAAACTTCGCTACTTAATTTTTACTGCTAATGTTGTTTTTTTTTCAATTTCTTTGAAGATATTAGGTGTTATTATCTGTCGAGCAATATGAGAAAAAAATACATATCACTAAAAGCACGGTAGAACCACGTCGGTAATGGCACTCGGCAATCGTCGTTATTCTATGGAAATAACAAAAGATGTATAAAAACAGCGATTCCCGAAAGCCATTAAGATCGTGGTCGTACTATGCGGCATTATCAGTATGATAATACTTTAACCAGACAGTCAAAGGACTATAATGTTGTCACTGTTAGGATTAATACTAGAACATAGTAAGTATTTATGGTAATAGGTTTCGTTTTGAAAATTTCGCTTGGATCGGATAATAACATTTCACCCGACGCAATGCTATCAAACTCAGATAAAATACCCTTTTTGCCCTTTGGGTTTTCAATATTGATGGAATATTGAATCAATTTTGTAAATACATTCGGGAAATATCTTTAAACAATACCGGGCAAGAGCGAGCAAATCTTTCGTGAGGTTCAGTTTTAGACATCATAAAATTTTAAGTAGCCCCCGAATTGCAGCCCCAAGCCTGAAAACACTCTCTATTATGTCAGCTTTCAAACAAATAATCTAGACTGTTTTCTCAATCTTGTTTCGGTCTTTTTAGTGCGTTGCTTAGGTATTGGTATTTTATTGCAGTCGGGGTTTTTTTTTTATTATTTATTATATTTAATTTTTTTTAGTTTAACCAACACACGCTTGGTCGATTAAAAACAAAAATACGACTATTTGAATGGATTGATAAAAAATTTATTCGAATGAACTATGTAATTAAAATGGTTGTAATTATTCCTGATTACATTTAAATACATCATATACCTGGGTTGATTGATAACTGGCCGAAACGACGAACTTAAAAAAATGATACGCAAAAAAGGACGCGTTAACGCGTTTTTAATATTTTGCACCAACATTTGGGAATGAAAAAGCATTGCGCGCGATGGGTGCCGCGTTTGCTCATTGTAGACCAAAGCAACGTCGAGTGGACGATTCATCGGAGTGTTTGGCGCTGTTTAACCGAGATCCTAATGCGTTTTTACGGCGTTATGTAACAGTCGATAAAAAAAAAAAAAAATAGCTCCCCACACTGATTTCAGTGACGGTGGACGGTTTAATTGAAATCAGGCCAGCTACGCAGGAGTTATTTTATAGTGCCCAAGTGTGTGCGCAGTACACAAGAGCACTCTCTCTTCCTTTACTCTCCGTAATCCAGTGGGACGAATAACCGACACGACTGGTGAGATATCAGGCGCAGGTCCGACTTTTTACATGCCCATCCGACGCATGGATCATCTTTCTTGTCAGACAATCAGGTGATCAGTCTGCATTGTCCTAACCAAACTTGGAAACAAGATTTTTTTGTTGTTCCAATGCGGGAATCGAACCCACGACCTCCGAGTCGAGTGCCAAGCTCTAAACCACTAGACGACGGAGGCAGTTAACAGGCGATAAAACCTGGATACATCATTATACTCCCGAGACAAAAGAAAAATCTAAGCAGTGGACTGAGAGCGGAAAACCTGCGCCGAAGAAAGCAAAAACGGTTTTGTCGGCCGGCAAAGTGATGGCGACTGTTTTTTGGGATGCTCGAGGGATTATTTTAGTGGATTATCTGCAAAAAGGAAAAACAATAAACGGTGAGTACTACACAAGCTTGCTGCAAAAATTAAGTGAAGAAATCCAGAAGAAACGACCACATTTGGCCAAGAAAAAAATTTTGTTCCACCATGACAACGCACCTGCACGTCAATGGTTGCAGTCGCCAAACTCCATGAATTGCGGATCGAATTGCTACCGCATCCACCCTATTCCCCGGATCTGGCCCCGTGCGACTTCCACTTATTCCCAAACCTGAAGAAATGGTTAGGTGGCCAGAGATTTTCATCAAATGAAGAAGTCATTGTTACAGTGGACGAGTATTTTGAGGGGTTGGAGAAAACATTTTATCAAACTGGTGTAACGGCATTGGAGAAGCGCTGGACTAAATGCATCGAGGTAGAAGGAAACTACGTTGAGAAATAAATTTATTTTAAATAGATTTTTTAAGTTTTTCTTTGTCGTTCGGAAACTTATCAATCAGCCCTCGTATGTATATTTTTTAAACATCCTTTTAATTTACTTTCTTTATTTTGATACCTTACTCGATAGGTTTGGTAAAAAAAATGTTTGAAGTACTTACAATTTTGCCCCAAAATCCGTTATTTTGAATATTTTCTTTGAACTAGCCATCTAAGGACAATTGGCTTATTGAGACAAATTTAACGATGCCTTATTTGTCGAAATCCATCCAAAATGCCGTTTGGAAGATACGTGGGAATAAAGGAATTTACAAACATACATACATACAAGATACGCGCGAAAAACATAACCCTTCTTGACAGTCGGTTAAAAAGGGATAGTATAAGAATAATTTGTACACAGAAAAGAATACGCAATCCAGCTTTGACTTCGGCTTAGGTTTCATAATGAGAACTATAAACTATAAACGAGCATCCTTACTTAATATTATAAATGTGAAAGCGTGGATGTTTGTTACACTTTCACGCAAAAACTACGAAACGGATTTCGATGAAATTCGGTATGGTAGTAGTTTAGACTCTGTATTAAAATATAGGCTATTTTTTATCCCGAAAAAGTAGTGTTCCCGAGGGATACTATACTTACGCGGGCGGAGCCGCGAGCAACAGCTAGTATTAGATATATTTAATCTAAAGCTCGGAAACGGCTGCAAGTCTTTCCATGAAATTTAGTATACAGGGGTTTTGAAGGAGAAAAGGCGATCTAGCTAGGTCTTATCTCGGAAAACCGTGCATTTTTAAGTTACATAACTTTTTTTTCCTTCATCGTGATACAATAATATATCAATAACTCTATTAGTGTCAGTCCAAATGGCAGTTTGGTAATAACTTTTCCGTTGTTGGCAAATTGATGTCTCGGATTGGAATCCCGGCGAGGCGAATATTTTTGTGATCTTTTTTTTTTTAATCTACTAGAACTCCGAGCAAAGCTAGCTTACCCAGGTACTACTTATTAAGCGTGCAAAACTACATAAAGTGTTGGAGATACTACAAACAACTACTACTGGTCAGAATTTACGATAAAAAAGCACTTCGGCTTGTAACGCCTGTAACTTCCAATATAAATAAACTTATTTCCTGCAGCGCTCAGTTCACGCCGGAATGTAGTACACGGAAAAATCTCAGAAAAATTCCGGCCGAAATGTAACACTGTAATATATTAATTATTATTTTATATAAATTATAAATATATTATTAATTTAATTATAATAAAAATTATAAAAGTCCAAAGATCTTCTTAGGGTCAGATCACATTGCGACTATACGCGTCGCTATGCGGCGCTGCGTTTTTAAAATAGCTGTTCAAAGTTTAACTTTGTTCACTACACAAATGACAACAGAGGCGCGGTGCAACCTGACATTCGACTTTGATTTCAAAAATACCAATTCGGGATTATACCCTATACATCAAAAAAAGAATTTTGAAAATCGGTCCACAGACGGGCGGAGTAATCATAATTATTTTTGTATTTTTTTTGTATGTTGTACTGTATTTTTATGATAAACTCAAGTTTTTCACACACAAGTATGAAACTTAACATGTCTTTGTAACACAATATTGTGTCCTTTAAGTTATGTTTTAAGATGAAATTGCATAGTCTCGAGCTACGTGCGGCAAGTTCGACGGTCCCGGAGCTAAAGTATTTAAATATTATCAACATGTAAGGTATTACAGCAAACTTTGTAATAACTAGCAAGTTGTGTTGGATATAAGGTTTAACGTATCATATAAAGAAGAATTTAAATGCTTATACAGTTTAAACTGGAAATAGCATCCTGATACGTATCAAGTACGCGTATTGAAATAGTTAACAGTACTCGATGATACAATACTTTTCATGAAATATTCTCCGCTCACATTCTTTTCGCAAGCGGAAAGCTTTTGCGAGGCACCGTCAAATATAGATGCCATTTTTAGGGTTCCATAATACATTAGAAACCCTTATTGTTTAGCTCTGTCCGTCCTTCTGTCTGTCTTTCTGTCTGTCTGTCCGCGCTTCTAGCTTCTGTAATTATTAATATAAACTGATGAAATTTGGTATAGTTATAGACTGTGATATCAATTTTAGCATCATAAAATAATAATAATTTTATATTTTAGGGGTGGTTCTCCATACATGTGGAGTGGGAAAATGAAAAATATTTGTTCATCCTACTATTCCGTCGTTGAATAAGTCTTTTAAAATAAAGGCAAGGTTTCATACATGACTCTTTTACAAAGTCAACCATTTACGAGTAATCGGCCTCCAAAGTGGTTTATAAGTTGGTGCAAGCCTGGCATTTTTTAACTATCAGATTTTCCATGCTGATAGATCATGCTACTCGTAAATACCCTTTAGGAAAATTATTTTGAAAGAAATCGGACAGTTACTTTTGAAGTAATTTGAAAAAAACCTTTTAAGGGGTTATAGTTACGGAACCCTCTTTAGACATGTCCTGACATGCTTTGCATAACCTAACCAAGGTTATAAAACTACACAATTCACTTTATCTATTAATAATAATATAACCTATTTGCATGATGTACAAACACAAGTAGGAAAGCAGCATTAATACAGAAATAGAACATAAAATATGAAGTTCAGATTGAATTCGCTAGGGGGCGGGGACGCCGGGGCCGGCAGAAAATAATTTATGTTCTGTGCCCGGATTTATGGCCGCAGCTTCTTTTGTTTTATAAATATTTTACTCCGAACACAATAATTTACAGGTAAGTCCATAATACGACATTAGAGCTCTTATTTAGATTATTATACGCGTTCTTTTAACAAATAATAATATTTTACTTTTTGCTTGTATCGCACTTATTTTTTATTTCTAGATCGACAACTGTGTTTAATAAAATAAAATGTTAATACTTTTGATTTAAGCTTGAAACAAACTCACTGTTAACAAAGGATAAAATACAGAGCCTTGTAACGAAACGGAAAACTAAACAAGTTGTTTCAAAAACGTTTTTCAAAACACAACTTATTTACCTTTCCTGTATGTAACACATCGATTTTTAGTTTGATATACAATTAGAAATTGAGCCTTCTGTATAGTTAAAAAAAATAAGGCACTAGCCAATGGAACGTCATATACCAACATCACGAGTTTCTTACGCGCCGGTTCTTCTCGCCAGGTTAGTTTTCGAACCGGTGGTAAGCACCGTGTAGAAAAATTCTATAATTTCTGTAAGACGACCGAACACTTCTTGTAAAATAAAACTCAACCACACAGTTCACTTTGCTTATTAAAGCACCACATACATCGTTATTTCAATAACCACACATATTTAACACTTTTTAAATTATTACTACACTTTTTAAACTTAACACTTCACTTCTTAACACTGAATGTTGCCTCGTCTTTAATGTGTGGATTTGTGTTCTTTCCCGTGGTCTACTCAATATTTGTGCCACACACTTTATAACTGTTACACTTTCATGCCAATACTTATATTGGCATTGGCATTAATGTTTTAATCACTTGAGCACACACTTTACTGCTATCGACTATCCTCTAGGAAGGATCTGCACCAATTGCCTCTAGAAAAAGCGCCCGGAAAACTCCCCTCTCTACTCTTAGCAATTTTAGCGGTTTACGCGTGTGACTTCCGGCTATGGCATTAATGTGCATTAAAAACTAACTTCCGTTTTTAATTTTACATCGCAATTAAATTGATTATAATATTTATGTCTATTTTAAATAATTTATAGGATTTATTTATTCCAAATTAAAATAGTAAATTTAAATAATTAATTATACTAAGTCCCACAGCCCACAGTTGACTTTAAACTGTGGCGCTAGTGTCAAGTGAAAATGATATCCGTTTAACTTATAATTAATATAATTGAACTAAAAAAAGTGTTTTTTAAATAATTTTATAAATTTTAAATACACACACCGGCATATTTAGCGGAACATAAAATAAAGGTTTGATATCAGTATGATATAAGGTTGCTGGCTGGTTTATACGTCATTTAATTTAAAAAGAAATAATTTCAAATTAAGAAAACAACTGAACATCACATTTTATGCAATTGTTTTAATTTTATTCAAATACACCTTATGTGGAGCGAACTTCGAGTATTTCTTCCTTCTGAGTTTGATTTAAAATTTCATTGAAATACTGTTTTTTGTTAGTTTTTTTTAATCGCGTATCTTTTTGGAGTTGAGGACTGAATTATGCCTGACTTAGCCCCAACGGAGATTGCTAGGGCACTCGAAATGCGAAGAAATGGTCAAACCTACAGAGTGATATCCAGAGATCTTCGTCGACCAGTTTCAACGATCCATCGCAGTATCGACATATCGACATGAGTTAGAAGCAGTGCGGGGTGTAACCGTAAGTGAGCGTACGGTACGAAGAAGGTTCGAAGAAGCTGGTTTGGGTTCATTTATACCCGCCAAGGCTCCAAGGCTCGAATTAAATCTTCGTAGAAACAGGTTAACTTTTGCTCAGGAACATCGACTTTGGAACGCGGACCAATGGAGTAAGGTATTGTTTAGTGATGAGTGCAGAATTCTCTTAAATCAAATTGACGGCAGGCAAAGAATATATAGACGCAAAGGAGAACGATACATTCAGACAAATTTTGAAACTACAGTTGCATACGGTGGTGGATCAATAATGGTTTGGGCGGGCATTTGTTTGGAAGCTCGCACAGACTTGGTAGTGATTGACAGAGGGAGTCTGACTCAGACCGCTATACTAGAGAAGTTTTAGAAGAAAATGTCGTACCGTTTGCCCCATATATCGGTGACGGTTTTGTTTTTATGCAGGATAATGCTCGGCCGCATACCGCTCGGGTAACTCAAGCTTATCTTAATGATATGAATATCACTGTTATGGAGTGGCCGGCGAGATCACCGGATATGAACCCAATAGAGCACGTTTGGGACTTGCTGAAAAGAAAAGTTAAGTCCAGAATTCCAGCTCCTGCCAACGTGGGTGAACTGCGAATCGCCGTAGTTGAGGAATGGCGGAGACTATCCCAGGAGACCATCGATAACATCATTCTCAGTATGCCTAGACGGGTAGAAACTTTAATAAGAGCACGTGGAGGAAATACGCGATATTAATCACCATTTTTCTAATTTAATTAATTGTTATTTTAATATTAATTTTCACTTTTCCCGGTTACATGAAAAGTTCAAAAATGTACAATTTTTCACAAATAGCCTTTACTCGCAAAATCTGTTCTTAATGTGATCTCATTTTAAGTAAAACAAATGAAACTTTAAATAACAAAAGAAGTGCAGTAAGTAGATTTTAAATAAAACCATATTTTTTTAATTATGGACCTTTTTTTGTGTTCCGTAAATATGCCGGTGTGTTTATTTTAATAATTTTAACTAATTCATTCAAACATATTATATTTGCATTTAATAAATCAGTTTAAATTAGCTAACTAATATTTATGTTAAATTTGAATTAAAACAGAAATTAACTTGAACCTTACAGTTCTACTTAATAACCTTAAACCTATACGGAAATATATACTTTTTTTAGTTGTTTATTACATTAATATACAATATACATGATTTTCTTCTTTGGTTTTCTTCGGCAACATTTGAAGTGCCTTATAGATTCTCAAGTGTGTTGCTAGACTTTTAAATGGCCTTCGCCACACTCCACGAGTTTTAATGTAAACAAACATCGTTCTTCAGAGAGAAGGGTTTATTTACTTTAAAGTTACAGGTTCAAAACTTTTGTCCCTTATTCATAAAAATATGGGTCAAAAGTTTTGAACCCCAAGGTTCATTTTAAAACGTTTTAAAAGTACCTATTTGAAACACCACTACACAGGTAACGAAGATTATATTAGTGAATCAATCGCTTAGACTACAAGCACAGATTAAAGAAAGACGATCAGATAAACAGCTCCATAGTTAGCCTTAGATTTGATTGCACTACTACAAGCATATGGTGTGTCCACGATTATCTGGAAAAATTCTAGGCCGGTTAAGGGGACGTCAAAATTTTCAAATTTGGATCGTCGTATGAAAGCTGTTTCTCTGCACGTAAGTATTTATTATATTTTCTAATATGTGCTACAAGGGCAGTAGTGTATAACTGTTTAGTACTGTATAGTGTGAAGTCCGAATAAATTCAGAAGTCGTCACTTAGATTAACAGGACTTACGCTCTATGCCTTTATCGGAGCTTAGGATTGCTGGCATTAGAACTGTCGGCTTTATATCGAGATCATTTGATATCAGCGGATTATAGCTGCTAATACCACTGACGTGATGAAACATAAGCTCTAAAGCTAGGTACACACTTGTAGATAAGCATTACTTCTAATGTAGAATATTGGAACTGCACAGGTGATTACTTTAAAGTGACTTATGCTTGCAGTTTTATAAACAAAGCTGAAATTTCCAAACGTGTATCTTCAAATACTGACGAGTGCCGTTCAGTGGTTTTAGATCCAGGGTATATGTTGCCACAAATCACTTTTTGGTAGCATATGCTCGTGTTACTACAAAAAAGTTATAATCACTATGGGGATACCCCTATAAATTTTGAAGACTTCTCGCGATTCCTCATGGATTCCATCACCAGGCCTACCATTTAGTGACAATGAGACCAACTTGCGAGTCAACCCTTTAAATTAAGAAAAGAATTAAGAAAATCGCTCCACACACTACCATGCGTTTGTATAATTTATAATAGTAAGTGTTGGTTTAACACAATTATTGTCAATATATTCTCTATCACATTTTATTGCGTATCTAAGAGGCGAAAGGAATCTTAATAAAATTGAAACATACATTTTAAAATATTGATTATGGTTGAATTACGACAACTAGGCGACGCCACATCTACATAGTACATACATACACACAGTACATACACACACACAGTACATACACATTTATAAAAGTGGGAAAACTAGTTTCTATTGGAATATGCCATCAACCCTTAAAAATTTTTGGTTGGTTTTAGTTTTGAGAACACAATTTACCAAGCTCTTGAAATCTATATCGACACTTGATATTGAGTTAAAAATTTACAATATACAGTAATTACTTATCAACAAAATACATACCCTTACTAATATTATAAATGTGGATGTGAGATTGTTAGTGTGTAACGCATTTACGTAAAAACTTAACTTAACCGATCATCATGAAATTTGACACAGATATATAGTTAGCTGTTCAAAATTGAACTTTATTCGCTACACAAAAAATACACGTTTCATATGACATCAGTCACACGCTGCACATTCGCGGTGCAACTTGACATTCGAACTCTTACCATTGTAAGAGTTTGAATGTCAAGTCGCACCTCGTGTATAGCGCGTATCTTCTATCCCCCTTACTAATAAAAAGATTTACACAACAGTCACTTGACAGACAAATATAGCGACGTTGTTTAAGTTATCCATTGTGTAAATATTTTTAATTATTTTAATTAATTTAAGTAAGGGGGTACGTATATAAAACGTGAACCTTTTTGTGTTCATTAAAATTTTGTTAATTAGAATAAAGTTCAATTTTGAATATTTATCTTAAGAATGCAGCGCCGCGTCGCATGTTGTTTCGTATCGGTATGAATTGCACGTTAGGAATTACATTTTATATCTTTATCAAATTTTATCTTGGTAAAACTTGGTAAAAATTGATAAAGATATCGGACAATAATAACAATAATAATAATATACGACAATAATCGTAACAAGTTATCGGACGATCAAATATTCAAACAATGAATCAAGTTAAACCGAGAAAAGTAGTGGACCTAGACTAACATCATCTGAGGCACATACTTTAGTCTATCAAAACTATGCGTCAAAGAATATATATTACTAACTAGCTGTTGCCCGCGGCTCCGCCCGCGTAAATACAGTATCCCACGGGAACACTGCACTTTTTCGGGATAAAAAGTAGCCTATGTTTTAATTCAGAGCTCAAGCTACTAACATACCTTACATCAGAATCCGTTCAATATTTTTTGCGTGAAAGAGTAACAAACATCCATCCGACGACCGACCGACATTATGACGACCTCTGTGGCTCAGTGGTACAGCGCGTTGGTGCTCATGCCGGGGGTCGCGGGTTCGAATCCCGCCGAAGGAACAAAATAGTTTTTCCGTGTTCCTGGGTCATGGATGTGTATTAAGTATGTGTATAATATAATAAAAATTATGACGATAAAACTAAGTTCCATACCTATAATTACTGTACAAAGGTATATGTACATATAACAGCAACCTAAGATAACCATGCTGAACGCAAGTCTTCCCATTTGCTTCATTTTCTGCCTGTTAACGGCCTCATTCTGTTACAACGACTCAATTATAATCAGTTTTAGTTCTCACTAAACTGCACTTTAGTATTTTGGTAAGTACAGTTTAGTTATAACAAGACATGTCTTCTTTTAAGGCTTACCTTAATGCTTTTCAAAACTAGTAAAAAAAGAAAGATTTTCAAATCAAGTTAATAGTTAGTCAACAAATCAAAGTGAGAAAATTCGATTAGTAACATAGCAAAGTATTTTTACTTTCGTCAGGCGTCTTATACGCAGGAAACGTAAACGCTATCAGTATTACGTGAAAAAATTATTATAAATTTAAATGTTTGTGAGGATAGATAGATGGATGTATGGATGGATGGATGGATGTTTGTTACACTTTCACGCAAAAACTATTGAACGCTTTTTGATGAAAGGTATAGTAAAGGTATGGTAGTAGCTTGAGCTCTGAATTAAAATATAGGCTACTTTTTATCCCGAAAAAGTGCAGTGTTCCCGAGGGATATTTACGGGATATTTATTTAGTATACGGGTATTTACGCGGGCGGAGTCGCGGCCAAAAGCTATTTATGATATAAATGAGAACAAATTCAATATAAAACTAACCAAAATTTAATAGAAAACTTAAACAACCAACATCGCCCAGCTGATGCTTTACTACAGCACAACATTGAATATTTTATAAATCAGTTCCTAGCTGAAGAAACTTTAAAATTGGTCATGTGCAGTTCTAAGAGTTAGAACCTATAAATCGACAGTCCCTACGTACAAATTACACATTTGCCGCCCGTAGGCTATTCAGTTTTTGCTCCCTCCCCAAACATCCTTCTCAAAATTACTCTTCTTATACTCAAGAGTACAATTGTCCTGGTTGAAATTTGTATCAAATAGCTATTTGAAAGTGTGTATTGTTTAAACGAATGTAATAGCGCAAAATGTGTATATTATAATGATAATATTATATTATGTTTTGTACGTTGGAAGCGAGCGAATGAGCAAAAATTTATCTAATTTCGCAGGATATATATTTTTTTTCTAATTGTACTGGTTTAATTTGTAACAAATACTAATCTGAAAGAGTTTATTCTTTGGAATAATCAACTGCGCAAAATAGACCATAGACTACCAAATATTAGAAATAAAATTATTATGTTCTGTGCATTGTAAGCGAGCGAGCA
This sequence comes from Phengaris alcon alcon, assembly GCA_037179445.1. Taxonomy (NCBI): domain Eukaryota; kingdom Metazoa; phylum Arthropoda; class Insecta; order Lepidoptera; family Lycaenidae; genus Phengaris; species Phengaris alcon. The sequence continues at coordinate 747,471 of JAYRCH010000309.1, forward strand.
AAAATGTATCTAATTTTGTAGGTTTCTATTGTATAAATCCCTATGGACCAAAACAAATGACACACAGGAAGACACTGTCTAAATCTGCAGAGTCAAAGAAGCCGCCGCCGCCCGCCGCTCTCATCTAAAAAATATGGAATTTAAATTGTATTTTATATTATTCAAACGCTTTTAGAATATTTTGCATCGTATATTACCACAAAAGTATAGTTTACAGAGAGTTTAGTATTTTTTTATATTAAGACGTTATAGGGTAAACTATAGGTACAGTACAGTACAAAAAAAAATTTTTTTTTTTTAATTTTCGAGTATAATTTTTGTATGCAAATAATTATTGTTTTTTATTTTTCTGTAAGACAAAAAAATGTTTAGGCCACACATTTCCGCTTCCTAAAATTTGCCGCCCTAAACTGAAGGCTGAATCCTACTCAGCCTTCTGGTAAATCCGCCTGTAATTTGTTGTATGCAACAATGGATTTCGTCAGTGGCGTTCGTCAGTTGCCGATTTCATCCGAGCTTTTTATTATTATTTGTAATAACTATTTATATTTTATCTACTAGCTGCGGGCTCAGCATGGCGATCCGAACGAAATAAATTTAAAGAAGAAATATTCTATCCAAATAGTTCTTAATCGTTGCAAAATAGTTCTTAATCCATGGTAACAATGTCGTCAATAGAAGTCAAAGAATTTCTAAACAGCCTTTTTTTTAAATGGCTGCCGGAAAATCTTCTTTAAAAATCGAACAAATATTCAAGTAAATGACTGAACGTAAAGAAACTTTGTCTTGGACCGCCATGATGTGGAGTAGTTGATATTATTGTAAGATTAATTGACATTGAATTAAGAAAACGTTTCTATTTTAGCTGTCAAAAGAGGCCATTTTGTGAGCTCATGCTCGGAAAGAAAAGAAATGTTGTTTCTCATAACGACGATGCGTCAACCTTGCTGCCTTACAATAAGACCTATTTTGCTCCGAATGGTATTAATGTTTCTTCAATCTATCATTTTGTCGATTCTTCGGTGTTTCTATGGTGCGCATGCTAAGGTTCATTTGCGCAGATCTAACGGAAGCGGAACTCTAAGATAAGAGTAGCCTAAGTTACGCCTTATAACATCAGCTATCTGCCAGTGAAATCGATATTTTATTTTAAGAACAGTATATACTGTCATGTGCATTTAGGAATTGGTTAAATAAGATTGACTATCCTTTGGCAAGGTGTGTGAGATGGGACGTAACAGATATTTGTATATTTGTTCGCTTTATGATTCAAGCGAACAAACAGGAATATCTGTTACGTCCGATCTCAATCAATGTAATATACGTGCTCTTTGTGCTACTAATAGGAAAATAATATACAGCTAAATCTGAATACATATTCTTATTCTTAGCTGCTGCTGCTGTAACTTACACTTTTTCGTTTTATATGGTTCCGTAATACCATATGGAACCCCATATACGGTCCGGTTTTCCTTCAGTTCGGCCTGAACGGATGCAAAATCGTATCGTCTGTGTCCAATTTCGAGATCGCATCAGTCGGCTGGATGAACTGAAGCGATTTTTTTTTTTTTTTTTTTTTTATTAATTTATTCATGACGATGGATACAAAGTCCTTCAGTCGGAACTGAAGCGATTCTTTCCAGCGTTGCCAGCTCTACTGAACAGTACTACAGTTGAAATTTTCATGCAGATAGGCCAAGAACATTACTTTTGGCTTTTTATAATATATTAAACTAATTAAAAAATATATTGCGTGCATATAGTTACGGAACTCTCCTAAGACATGTCCCGACATGCTCTTGGTTAGGTTATTTAAATTTGACCCATAATTTTGTCCTAGTACAAGTACGTGCGGTTAATCACTTCAAAGTTTAAATGCACCTTGTAGCTGGTATTAATTAGAATGGAAGCTTTGTTTAAAATATGGTATGTTTTTCATATCTCTTGTTCCACGAACTTTTGTTCTGGCTGAAACCTTTTCATCTCTGACACCGGTGAGATATGAACCGTGCACATGACTAAGAGCGTTCACAGACGTGCCCTAACGGCGGCGGTACCGCTGAACTATGATTACTATGGATTTTGTGCCGCAGCGGTGAAATGCTGCGGCTCCAGCAGCACAGGAGCTGCGGCGGCAAATTTCACCCCCACCCTCCACCTGCACTGAGGAGAAAATATATAAACTTACGTACAGAGAAACATCTTTCATATAACGAACCAAATCGATCCAAATTTGAACATTTTGACAACCCCTTCAACTGCCCACAGTTTTTCCACACAATTGTTGACACACCGTATGCTTGTAGTAGTGCAAAGCTAACTTTGTAGCAGTTTAACTGGCCCCGCCGCGCGCCACCTCCGCGATACGTGCGTAAACGCTTCTGTTATGTAGCATACTATTTATTGTTATACAATAAACAAAAAATAAATTATACGAACAAAAAATAATTGAAATTATTATCAAAGGCATTTGTTACGAATAAAAAATGTTTATGATTTTTCGTTTCTGTTAAAATAGCATCTGTAAGAACAACGTGTACAAATGTAACCTTAGCGAGAAGGAATAAACAGAATTCCTATTGGTTTTAATGACTATCGCTGACCCCGTTATTTTCTCTCGGCACTATCTCATCTGACGCCTACCAAACGAATGTTATCATCGTATTTTAATCTTTACCAAAGAAACAATATCAATTGTGACTAGATGTATAAATGGAAAAGTTATTACTTAGTAAATTAGAACTCACTTTTACGAAAAACTGTGTCAGTTCTTACTTACAAGATTTAAAGTTAAAGCGCGTATTTCACCTCTCTAAGTTCAGACATCCTTAATGATTCATTAACTAAATTCGGTCAGGTGAAATATAGGAAGTAAGTATCCTAATTAGCATCCTAAATCGGAAGAAATGCCTAAATTTTAATTATCTTTCTTTTATCCTAAATAGGACGTCTGAATTTAGTGAGGTGGATTACGCGCATTACTCATAACATTACGGTCGGGACTACTTCAAAAATTAAATAGACAGGCAGATAATTTTTAAAAATTATTTGGATGTTATTTAGTTTATTAGTTAATCGTATTTATATTTTCCTTTATGAGTTCAATTCAAATTTTAAATGATTTTATTTATTTCTTATTTGTCATAAAAAACCATTTCTCCCATTCTATCTCAAACATTGAGCTACAAAATAAGTCAAGAATATTATGTTGTCTCAAACGAAGAGTGAAATTATTTGAAATGGGAATTGAAATTTCCAATAGCAACGCCAAAGCAAATTTAAAGATGATGAGAAAGATGTTAAATGTTGAATTTTAGAGAAGAAAAATGTATGCAATACGTACTTATAAGTATTACTAAATACTCAATGTGAATGTGATTATGTAATGGGTTGAAATGATGCTGATGATAGCCTATTTTAGAGAATAGGTACCTTCATAAACATACTTACGTTAAATACGATACTCTGTGATGTGCACATAAAGTCTATTTTCCCCTATAGCATTGCCATATTTTTGATACATTTTCACACATTATCAAATTAGCAAAAAAATCAGGATTCGGCTAAAATTACCCTAGTTGGCAAAGTTGGCATATTAATTTCACGGTACCTTTAGGGGGTCTATATATCTACCTATGCATTCAGCGTTCATGTCAATAAAGTAACTATGGCATTTTCTCATCCAGGCGATTTGCTACGCCATTCAACGCTCATGTCTATTTAGTGACTATGGCATTTTTAAATCTAAATCTAGTCTATTTGTTAATAGAGTATTTTGAATTAAGACATTTTACGATCCAGACGTTATGCTTCAGGGATATTTTTCGTTTATCCTATACTTTAAACGAGACAATACTGTATATATTTAATCTCGACAACGGCTACTTGTAGCCGTTGTCGAGATATCGATTACCTTAATACTTGTATTACCATGAAAATAAGTATGCAGGGAGTTTTGGGGGAGAAAAATCGAACTAACTAGGTCTTATCCATAGAAACTGCGCATTTTTAAGCAACATGTGTTTTTTTTATTTCGTCGTGCAACAATATATCAATAACTTCGACTCTCGTTACGTCAGTCTGATTGGCAGCTTGGTATGCGTAGGGAAAACCGGGGATGGTTGACGAACTTTTGGCTTCAGCTCATATATCTTGAATGTATAAAATTTGGCATAGTTAATGTTTGTGTGGAATGTCCATATAATAGCTTTGCTTTCTACACACCTAGGTAGGTGTTTGTGTGACACAATTTTTCTTTCACATTACATAGACCACACTTACATATTTTTTATTGCGTATCTAAGAGTCAAAAGAACCCGAAAAAAGTAGAAATTTTAAATATCATTGTCGAATTTCAACCGAATCTATCGATCACTGGTTTAACATTATTCGATTAACAGAAGAATACTCTAAAGCTCAATTGAGACTACACTTTACTATTGTGCTATATAGTATAGCAAAGAAGGACCTAATGCTACACTATTTAGCATGGCGTTGATATAACACGATATTATCGCAAGCATTTATAGTATATAGCAAGCTCAGTATGGTTGTGTCGCTTGTTTCGCTTGCGGGACGGCCGGGGGTGAAGGAGGAGGAAGAGGGCGGCGCGCGATATAGCACAGCATGAACTCAGAGTATCGCATCATTTTATAGCGTATAGTAAGCCAATAATATCTAGTACAGTACAGTGTGAACGTGTCCATAACAATGTATTGTGCGCGATATTATTGTGCTATATACTATATGTTATTATATTATAGGGTAGTCTGCCGCTTGCATTTTAGATTAAGAGCATTAAAGAGGGTCAAGCCGCTTGACCCTCTTTAATTCAACAGGTTCTTAAACCTCAAGCATGTGACTTATTCTTGCCTTTGATATTAGTAGCGTAGGTATGAGAATTTGGCTATTTGTACATTATATGCAAAATTTGTGAGGATGACCTAAATACTTCAATTTTATTTAGTATTCTTACTTATATATATAGAATGCATTTCCAATGCCTCGCTAAGACTCGAGAGCGGTTGGACCGATTTAGTTTATTTTGGTCTTGAAATAATTAAGTCCAGGGAAGGTTTAAACGGTGAGAAATATTGGGATAATTGCGGGAAAATACTAAAAAAGGCGATCGAATTTTCCCATACTACCTGTTCACTGTGTTCAATTTGTCGTTTGACTGTCAAATATTTAAAGGTAAGTTCAGTTTATCTGCTAAGTTTATTCTTTAAAAATCGGCGGGCTTTAGTAAGGTGAAGATGTAGGTTTAGGGGTAAGTTTAGTGCACCTAAACTGTAGTTGTAGATGTAGGTGTAGACTGTAGGTTGTAGGTGTAGATGTAGCTGTTGGTTTAGGTTGTAGTTGCAGTAATTTATTTATTCCAGTTTATAGTGAAGACAGAACAACGTGTGTCATGACAGCTAGTTGTGTGATAAAAAAAACAACAGAGAATATAATACCGCACAGGTCTTGGTAGAGGAATATTATTTATCTGAGGCACCGGTAAATAAAAAGGATGTCAAACAAAAGTTAAGGATGTTGTAAAAAGTGTCAATAAACCACAAGTAGGAGGTGACGTTAACTGTGGAGGAAATTGCTTAAAAGCGCATGAGAGTTCACGAGTCGCTGCGTCCGTGTGACTCGCGAACCGTGAGCGACATGGCTACACTACATAGTATACTCCATTATTGTAGATAACACTGGAGATAATCGCTTAATATTCAGACGCCAGTGTGTTCATTCAAGATTAAATAATATGGAAAAAAACGAACAGCTTAAGCGTGACTTAATATTAGTCCGTGTGACACTCGGACCGTGAGCGACAGGCCTGTGTAAACCAGGCCTTATATTTCTCTACAACATTATTAAAGAGACTGGAGACAAACCCATAATATTACGTGCCAGTCATAACAAAAGCCTGTCCAGCCAAGTTCGAAGAAGAACAACGGGCAACGCAGCAGCCGTGTGTATACAACAATGCAATAACAACGGAGCTTGTTTAATCTTTATTCAACGAAGTATGGTGTAACGCATACCCACAGCGAGTCGATATAATTGCGGAAAATAATGGCACCACTACTAGTTTACTAAGATTGCCCGTGACTAGTTAGGTTGGTTTTCCTTTTCAAAACCAGCGGAAATCGTACATATTGCCGCGATAAAAAGTAATTTCTGTCCCCGTGGTCTACTCTAAATCTGCGCCAAATTTCATCAAAATCGGTTCTATAGTTTCGGAGCATATAAAAATAAAAATGATTTTTTCTTCTTTATAAATTAATATTAGATATTAGATAAACAGTTTAATAATATAAAATGTTCATATTTATCAAAGCACGTTTGCACCTTCACCTAAATTATGTTTGTACTTCCTGTAATTTTATCCCGAAAAATGCAGTGTACCCGTGGAATACTGTGTTTACGCGGGCGGAGCTGCGGGATAAAGCTAGTAAATTGCGGGATAAAGTAAGTAAATTCATGATATTATGTAGATTACACAAAAAAATCGGAAGTACGAGTCGGACTATCAAACTAAGGATTCCGTACCCTTATCTATACTCCATCTAGCTTGGCCGATTTTTATGTTATCTACATAAATGTTTACGCTCGGTATTAATGTTTCATACATTATATCGAGAACAAAACCGGCGAAAAAATCAAGTTTATTGTATGAGAGTTTGAGATTTCGAGTGAGAGAGAGATTGCCCTCAAATATTTATTTTGTTTTGTTTTTAGTATTGTTATAGCGGCAACAGAAATACATAATCTGAGTAAATTTCAAATGTCTAGTAGCTATACAGCCTGGTGACAGACAGACAGACGGACAGAGTATGGACAGCGGAGTCTCAGTAATAGGGTCCCGTTTTTACCCGTCGCTAAAAAAACATCATTGCTTAATTAAAATAGCAGCCTGAGACGCTCATTGCTGTATTGGGGAAGATAAGGTTTTCAAATGAAAGAACTTATTAAATCACTCGGAACTTATTGCAGGCTGATCACCTAATTGTCTGACAAGAAAGATGTTCGCTTCGGTCGTGCCTGTTATATGTCCCACTGTGTTATGAGAGGAAAGGAAGAGAGAGTGCTCTTGTGTACTGCGAACACACTTCAAATCAATTTCAGACACACATAAAAATTGATTCAAGAACAAATATACAAAATTATATATAATATATATATATATATATATCCGTTGTCTGACAACGGATATATATATTTATAAAAAATTTGGAAATTTTATAAAAAATAAGAACAATATGATTATTGATCACCGATAAAACAAAATTCTCTTAATGACAAACATTTTCCAAATTCACACAAAGGGCAAGACTAAAATAATACATCACTCGGCCCATATACATATTAATCGGATACAATTTCTAGACCACTTACTCAGTCTCATAATGTATATGCTTATGTAAAACTCACAGATTTCCATACATATTCATATCCAACCCCGCCGAATACAGACGTGTAAGGATATACTTAGCCTGGCCATAAATACTGTTACAAAATAAACAAAATATTACATTTGAATTTGGAATCTGTCATTTTTATATGATTGTTCATTGTATTTTCTCATTTTGGCGCCAATACATTGTACAATATTTTGCGATATTAAAATGAAGTGGGGTGATAAAGAGAACCGAATCGCTGTGATTGCATTACACAAAGTAGGTGTGGAGCCAAATGCAATTTTAAAAACTCTCCCTACGCTTGGTATTAGTAAAATGTTTGTGTACCGGGCTACGCAGCCTTGGTCTACGCAGTCTTGGTTGGAAACGAACGTTTCGGACTTCATCAGAGCTGAAGACTGGCCGTCGTCTAGTCCCGATCTTAATACGCTGGATTATGATTTATGGTCAGTTTTAGAGAGCACGGCTTGCTCTAAACGCTATGATATTTGGAGTCCCTAAAACAATCCATACGATTGGCAGTGAAGAATTTTCCCGTGGAAAGAGTGCGTGCTTCTATTGATAACTGGCCTCAACGTTTAAAGGACTGTATTGCAGCCAATGGAGACCACTTCGAATAAGCTTTTTATATTTTAAATTGTTTTATATTTATGTATTAAACCAGGTATCGGCAACCTTTGACATGTTGAGGGCCAAACTTTAGCGTGCAAATATGTTCGCGGGCCGCGTTTAAAAGTACTTAGTGCATTTTAAAGTAGTGATAATATTTTGTGCGATAAATATTAGACATGGAATAATACGACAATGTTATTATAGTAGAATTTATTAAAATAACAAAATGAAATTAAAAAAAAATGGTACATTATAATTAAATCGTTAAATTTGCAATTTTTACAAACTACGAAAGTAAAATACACCGAAATCAATAAGACACTTGAGCTTGAATTTGGGATACTAATCCATCGATATTTGGATTAATTCCACTGATACAAAGACGTAAAGAATTTTCCAAATTATCGTCAGTCAGTCTTGTACAATGTGTTGATTTATTAACTTTCATCAATGAAAAGAACTGTTCGTATTTATAAGTACTGCCAAACGCACAAATCAATCTTCTTGCAAATTTTCTAAGCTGCGGAAAATTGTCTTTTTCTAGGTATTTTTTGTAGAAATCGCACAACTCTACGTCTTCAAATTTGGATTTTAGGAGTGAGTTTTCTTGAATCTCGATCAACTCCATTTGTAAATGTATTGGAGCATTTTGTACATTACATTTTGTAGGAGTAGCAAATAAACTGAAACAGTCTTCCATGTTTTTGAAGTCGCTAAATCTGTTCGAAAATTGTTCCGACAGTAACTTGAGTTCTTTAGCATATTGAGCATAAGCAATATTTTCATACGCAGAGAGCCTGTTGAAATGGTAATTGTTACCAGACAGCATCTGAGACTCCCACAAGCGTAGTTTGATCTGAAACGCTTTCAAATGGTTGTACAAATCATTTACTAACTGTCCTTGTTTTTGAAGTTTCAAATTGAAATCATTCAAATAGCCTGTAAGATCGACCAGAAATGCTCTATAAGGTATTTTTCAGTGTCGACCCTGCGACAGTAAACGCAGATCTATTGTTATACTAGCTTTCCGCAAGCAAGCCCGCAGCTTCGCCCGAGTGTTCGTGGCAAAAAAATTATTTAGCAAATATAGCACAGAATAAAAATATATATGTACTTTATTATAAATTTTCACACGTACTTTTTAATTTTAAGATATATCCTAGATATAATCTCCTAGATAAGGATAATTAAATTGTATCCGTCTAAATAGTTACTAAAAATACCACATTATTTCTTATCATTTTTCAAAACTTAGAATGAGCATGGTGACATCTCCTCAAAAGATAGATAATAAAAGATAGATATCTATGTCATCGCGGATTTTTTGTAGACCCATAAAAGAGAAACAATCCCACCATACAATGTTTTGTTATTTATCTCCAACGGGTTGATTTTTTCCGACACCATCAACAATGATCGTCATAAATCAAACAATTTCCACAAAACCTTAATAAATTATTATCGACCTAAACCTTCCTAAGGAACCGTCTTACTCTGTCGGTAAATGTAAACAGCATGAAAATCCTTACAGTAGTTTTTGAGATTATCGCGAACATACAGACAGGCAGACTCGGCAGGGCATTTAAGTACCCTATGTCCGTCTCCTGGTTCTAAGCTACCTCCCCGCCAATTTTGAGCCAAATCGGTTCAGCCGTTCTTGAGTTATAAATAGTGTAACTAACGCGACTTTCTTTTATATAAAAAGATATAGATATGTTAGTCTATAACTATATTATGCCAAGCGAGCTTTTTTCCAATTTCGTTTTAAAAGTTTATTTTAGCTTATGTTTTCTTAAATTACGTTAAGTCGAAGTTACAGTTAAGTATGATTATTATTATTATCTTCAATAAAAGCTGAGAAAGTGTAACAAGATTTAAATTTTGCTACACTTTCTCAGCTTTTATTGAGAACTCGTGAGGGGTTCATAGGTAAATGGATATGTTGTGTACCATTTATTTAGGAAAGTCTTAAAAAATTGAATATCTCTGTTGTTGATACAAAATTATTAACAATATACGATTGATGTGAATTTGTTGATGTTTCACAAAGAAATTGTTATTGTAACATGAATTTTTTAAGCGAGATATTTTAAACTTTAAACGAGACGATCTTGTATATATATATAATCGGTATCTCGACAACGGCTGCAAGTATTACCATGAAAACTTTCCCATTCCACCATCCCTTAAAAACTGCGCATTTTTAAGCTATATATAATTCGTCGTGCAATAATATAGTAATATCAATAATTTCGACTCAATTGCATTAGTCTGATTGGCAGCTTGGTATACGTTCCTACGTATAATTTTTGCGTTGTTTGGAAATTCGGAATTCCCGGTTCGATTCCCTTCATTTTTTATGATTCTAATTATTTCTTTTTCTTTTATATTTTTTAAATTATTTATATTATTTTATCGTTCTACCAAGTCACCGAGCAAAGCTCGATCTCCCAGATGATGTTACATTAATAATTTTGTTTATTCCAAACAAAACTGTTATTTCATGTAACCGGTTTCGGCACTTATTTTTTTTTAAAGAAACCCAGATCATACCGTGAGCGACAGGCCTGTGTAAACCAGGCCTTATATTTCTCTACAACATTATTAAAGAGACTGGAGACAAACCCATAATATTACGTGCCAGTCATAACAAAAGCCTGTCCAGCCAAGTTCGAAGAAGAACAACGGGCAACACAGCAGCCGTGTGTATACAACAATGCAATAACAACGGAGCTTGCTTAATCTTTATTCAACGAAGTATGGTGTAACGCATACCCACAGCGAGTCGATATAATTGCGGAAAATAATGGCACCACTACTAGTTTACTAAGATTGCCCGTGACTAGTTAGGTTGGTTTTCCTTTTCAAAACCAGCGGAAATCGTACATATTGCCGCGATAAAAAGTAATTTCTGTCCCCGTGGTCTACTCTAAATCTGCGCCAAATTTCATCAAAATCGGTTCTATAGTTTCGGAGCATATAAAAATAAAAATGATTTTTTCTTCTTTATAAATTAATATTAGATATTAGATAAACAGTTTAATAATATAAAATGTTCATATTTATCAAAGCACGTTTGCACCTTCACCTAAATTATGTTTGTACTTCCTGTAATTTTATCCCGAAAAATGCAGTGTACCCGTGGAATACTGTGTTTACGCGGGCGGAGCTGCGGGATAAAGCTAGTAAATTGCGGGATAAAGTAAGTAAATTCATGATATTATGTAGATTACACAAAAAAATCGGAAGTACGAGTCGGACTATCAAACTAAGGATTCCGTACCCTTATCTATACTCCATCTAGCTTGGCCGATTTTTATGTTATCTACATAAATGTTTACGCTCGGTATTAATGTTTCATACATTATATCGAGAACAAAACCGGCGAAAAAATCAAGTTTATTGTATGAGAGTTTGAGATTTCGAGTGAGAGAGAGATTGTCCTCAAATATTTATTTTGTTTTGTTTTTAGTATTGTTATAGCGGCAACAGAAATACATAATCTGAGTAAATTTCAAATGTCTAGTAGCTATACAGCCTGGTGACAGACAGACAGACGGACAGAGTATGGACAGCGGAGTCTCAGTAATAGGGTCCCGTTTTTACCCGTCGCTAAAAAAACATCATTGCTTAATTAAAATAGCAGCCTGAGACGCTCATTGCTGTATTGGGGAAGATAAGGTTTTCAAATGAAAGAACTTATTAAATCACTCGGAACTTATTGCAGGCTGATCACCTAATTGTCTGACAAGAAAGATGTTCGCTTCGGTCGTGCCTGTTATATGTCCCACTGTGTTATGAGAGGAAAGGAAGAGAGAGTGCTCTTGTGTACTGCGAACACACTTCAAATCAATTTCAGACACACATAAAAATTGATTCAAGAACAAATATACAAAATTATATATAATATATATATATATATATATATATATATATATATATATATATATATATATATATATATATATAAATATATATATCCGTTGTCTGACAACGGATATATATATTTATAAAAAAATTTGGAAATTTTATAAAAAATAAGAACAATATGATTATTGATCACCGATAAAACAAAATTCTCTTAATGACAAACATTTTCCAAATTCACACAAAGGGCAAGACTAAAATAATACATCACTCGGCCCATATACATATTAATCGGATACAATTTCTAGACCACTTACTCAGTCTCATAATGTATATGCTTATGTAAAACTCACAGATTTCCATACATATTCATATCCAACCCCGCCGAATACAGACGTGTAAGAATATACTTAGCCTGGCCATAAATACTGTTACAAAATAAACAAAATATTACATTTGAATTTGGAATCTGTCATTTTTATATGATTGTTCATTGTATTTTCTCATTTTGGCGCCAATACATTGTACAATATTTTGCGATATTAAAATGAAGTGGGGTGATAAAGAGAACCGAATCGCTGTGATTGCATTACACAAAGTAGGTATGGAGCCAAATGCAATTTTAAAAACTCTCCCTACGCTTGGTATTAGTAAAATGTTTGTGTACCGGGCTACGCAGCCTTGGTCTACGCAGTCTTGGTTGGAAACGAACGTTTCGGACTTCATCAGAGCTGAAGACTGGCCGTCGTCTAGTCCCGATCTTAATACGCTGGATTATGATTTATGGTCAGTTTTAGAGAGCACGGCTTGCTCTTAAACGCTATGATATTTGGAGTCCCTAAAACAATCCATACGATTGGCAGTGAAGAATTTTCCCGTGGAAAGAGTGCGTGCTTCTATTGATAACTGGCCTCAACGTTTAAAGGACTGTATTGCAGCCAATGGAGACCACTTCGAATAAGCTTTTTATATTTTAAATTGTTTTATATTTATGTATTAAACCAGGTATCGGCAACCTTTGACATGTTGAGGGCCAAACTTTAGCGTGCAAATATGTTCGCGGGCCGCGTTTAAAAGTACTTAGTGCATTTTAAAGTAGTGATAATATTTTGTGCGATAAATATTAGACATGGAATAATACGACAATGTTATTATAGTAGAATTTATTAAAATAACAAAATTAAATTAAAAAAAAATGGTACATTATAATTAAATCGTTAAATTTGCAATTTTTACAAACTACGAAAGTAAAATACACCGAAATCAATAAGACACTTGAGCTTGAATTTGGGATACTAATCCATCGATATTTGGATTAATTCGACTGATACAAAGACGTAAAGAATTTTCCAAATTATCGTCAGTCAGTCTTGTACAATGTGTTGATTTATTAACTTTCATCAATGAAAAGAACTGTTCGTATTTATAAGTACTGCCAAACGCACAAATCAATCTTCTTGCAAATTTTCTAAGCTGCGGAAAATTGTCTTTTTCTAGGTATTTTTTGTAGAAATCGCACAACTCTACGTCTTCAAATTTGGATTTTAGGAGTGAGTTTTCTTGAATCTCGATCAACTCCATTTGTAAATGTATTGGAGCATTTTGTACATTACATTTTGTAGGAGTAGCAAATAAACTGAAACAGTCTTCCATGTTTTTGAAGTCGCTAAATCTGTTCGAAAATTGTTCCGACAGTAACTTGAGTTCTTTAGCATATTGAGCATAAGCAATATTTTCATACGCAGAGAGCCTGTTGAAATGGTAATTGTTACCAGACAGCATCTGAGACTCCCACAAGCGTAGTTTGATCTGAAACGCTTTCAAATGGTTGTACAAATCATTTACTAACTGTCCTTGTTTTTGAAGTTTCAAATTGAAATCATTCAAATAGCCTGTAAGATCGACCAGAAATGCTCTATAAGGTATTTTTCAGTGTCGACCCTGCGACAGTAAACGCAGATCTATTGTTATACTAGCTTTCCGCAAGCAAGCCCGCAGCTTCGCCCGAGTGTTCGTGGCAAAAAAATTATTTAGCAAATATAGCACAGAATAAAAATATATATGTACTTTATTATAAATTTTCACACGTACTTTTTAATTTTAAGATATATCCTAGATATAATCTCCTAGATAAGGATAATTAAATTGTATCCGTCTAAATAGTTACTGAAAATACCACATTATTTCTTATCATTTTTCAAAACTTAGAATGAGCATGGTGACATCTCCTCAAAAGATAGATAATAAAAGATAGATATCTATGTCATCGCGGATTTTTTGTAGACCCATAAAAGAGAAACAATCCCACCATACAATGTTTTGTTATTTATCTCCAACGGGTTGATTTTTTCCGACACCATCAACAATGATCGTCATAAATCAAACAATTTCCACAAAACCTTAATAAATTATTATCGACCTAAACCTTCCTAAGGAACCGTCTTACTCTGTCGGTAAATGTAAACAGCATGAAAATCCTTACAGTAGTTTTTGAGATTATCGCGAACATACAGACAGGCAGACTCGGCGGGGCATTTAAGTACCCTATGTCCGTCTCCTGGTTCTAAGCTACCTCCCCGCCAATTTTGAGCCAAATCGGTTCAGCCGTTCTTGAGTTATAAATAGTGTAACTAACGCGACTTTCTTTTATATAAAAAGATATAGATATGTTAGTCTATAACTATATTATGCCAAGCGAGCTTTTTTCCAATTTCGTTTTAAAAGTTTATTTTAGCTTATGTTTTCTTAAATTACGTTAAGTCGAAGTTACAGTTAAGTATGATTATTATTATTATCTTCAATAAAAGCTGAGAAAGTGTAACAAGATTTAAATTTTGCTACACTTTCTCAGCTTTTATTGAGAACTCGTGAGGGGTTCATAGGTAAATGGATATGTTGTGTACCATTTATTTAGGAAAGTCTTAAAAAATTGAATATCTCTGTTGTTGATACAAAATTATTAACAATATACGATTGATGTGAATTTGTTGATGTTTCACAAAGAAATTGTTATTGTAACATGAATTTTTTAAGCGAGATATTTTAAACTTTAAACGAGACGATCTTGTATATATATATAATCGGTATCTCGACAACGGCTGCAAGTATTACCATGAAAACCTTCCCATTCCACCATCCCTTAAAAACTGCGCATTTTTAAGCTATATATAATTCGTCGTGCAATAATATAGTAATATCAATAATTTCGACTCAATTGCATTAGTCTGATTGGCAGCTTGGTATACGTTCCTACGTATAATTTTTGCGTTGTTTGGAAATTCGGAATTCCCGGTTCGATTCCCTTCATTTTTTATGATTCTAATTATTTCTTTTTCTTTTATATTTTTTAAATTATTTATATTATTTTATCGTTCTACCAAGTCACCGAGCAAAGCTCGATCTCCCAGATGATGTTACATTAATAATTTTGTTTATTCCAAACAAAACTGTTATTTCATGTAACCGGTTTCGGCACTTATTTTTTTTTTAAAGAAACACAAAATTAAATTATATTTCAAATTACGATTTTGTCTATTTTACAAGTTACGTATTATACGTATTTTTTATGAATTGAAGAAACCTATTTATATATTAAAACTAGCTGACCCGACACATTGTTCTGTCTTAACTATGAACTGTAGGTCGATTTTGCTAATTTAGGGCTGATTTTTCAATCGTCAGATAACTCTTAACTGAGGAAAACATATGTGAATTTGACAGATTTTTCATACAAAATCTGTCAGACACATATTTATTCCTCAGATATGAGTTATCTGACGATTGAAAAATCAGCCCTAAATCTTACAAAAATACAGTTTTGATACAGTATCGTATCTCGATATGTTAAGACAGCAAATTGGTATTCTCTTAAATGTCAAACCAACGTCAAACGCGTTTTGATTGGTCCGGAGTCCAAACTCCAAAAATCAGTTTATGATACGAAGACAAGATTATAATTCATTGAAAGTAAATTAAACATCTAAGGTAAATACGAGAATTGGGGTTATGGAATAAAGAACTCCTACACCTACAACCTACACCAACATCTAGAATAACGGCCTACATAATACACATACACCTACAACTACAAACTAATACTACAACTACTCCAATACCTAGAACTACACCAACATCTACAGCTGCACCTATAACTACAACTACACCTACACCTAGAACTATATCTACACATCTACAACTACACCTACCTACCTATTTACACTTACAACCTCAGGCCTACAGATTTTTCTGAATTACCGTTTTGCAGTCCAACCAAACAGAAACTGAACGCTCCTATAAACACTTGTATTTCACAGTCAAGTGACAATTCAGACCCGAATTTATCTACCGTTAGTGTGGGAGATTTTAATTCTAGGTTTTAATATTTTCATCACATTTTTTTCCAATATTTTGTTACCGTTTAAACCATCTCTGAGTTTTCTCAATTATTTCAAGATAAAAATTTGTTAAAGTAGTTAAGCCGTTCCCGAGTTTTACCATGACATAGACTACTATTTATAAAAAAAATAAGAATTTTTATAAATAAGAAGACGAAAAAAATAAACAATTTGAATAGAGTTTTGCCGGGGAGTTCAATGGGTGACGTTGTGGAATTCGTATTTCTTCATAAATTTGTGTTATTTCGGTTCTTAATGTTGGAATATTGGTAGAATATTAACCATTAAATATTCGTTAACGTGCACAAGTGTGGGCAAGTGGTACAACTTCTAAAAACGTTCTATTTTGTGTTTCCCGCCAAAACTCCCTAGGAACTTTCAGTAAAGCTTCTGCCACTTTACTGAATCGACTGACATGACTCATGGACTGTACTGACTTTGGACTTTAGACTTGACGATATAGGAATACGGTGTTGAAAATTTAAACGAAAGTTCTATTTCCCGCCTTTTTAACTTGACACTGGCAAATGGTTATAAGCCGATGTCATATATAAATTAAAAGGAAAACAATTTGAATATATTCTATTTACGTGCGTGCGGTTAATTTGGAGTTAAGGAAATATCAAATATTTGATTAAAATAATGTTAGTATGCAACTGTTTACTTGTACGATAAGCGTCTTACGAAATTCTACGTAATGCTACAGAGCTCGTCCTGTGACCACTTTTGGACGTTTTCCTGTTAAAAATACGCCATGCTAATCGATCTAATTGATAGACATAATAATAATTGACTATAGAATTAATCATATGTAAATTCATTCAAAATATTATGTTGTAACATAACAGTATTAAATTCCTGTTTCATGTTACGTTTATTTTACGTTCGACTTAGAGTCGTATAAGTTCACATCGCGACGATACATATCGCGACGATACATATCGCGACGATACATATCGCAGCGCTGCATTTTGAAGATAGCTATTCAAAATTGAACTAACTTAAATTACGCACAAAATAACACGTTTCATATGAGATCAGTGATACACTGCACATGCGCTGTGCAGCGCGGTGTAACCTGACATTCTTACTCATACAATGACACATGTATTTTTTGTGTAACAAAAAAATATCAATTTTGTATAGCTATCTTAAAAATGCAGCGCTATGTCACGTATCGTTTCATTTCGGTGTGAATTGACCCTTAAGCAATCGCTCAAATGCCCCGTGAAATAGCCCGACATCTTCATGACATAATATTGTGGCGACGGGCCCTCTGATAACTCTCGTATTATGAGGAAAATATGGAATGTTCCTTTATTAATACATATTGAATAGTTTCAATCTAATATGTAAGATACCGCCTTTGATAAACCACAGTGATATTCAAATTTCATCAACATTAAAATGTATTTGCGACTACATTTTCGTAGATTATAAGCTTATCAGATTAGTTTAAAACCTCTTCTGCTACGCCACTAATGAACAAGAGAGAAATAATTTCTCGATTCATTATGTTAAAGTAATGTTTAATGTCGACACTTTCTGTTCTAAAGCTAAAAGCACTATAAAGTATGTAATCAAATTTTATACACCACAATTTAATAAGTGAATTACTCTTATGATTAAACTTGTTAACCACGTGGTTCGCTAAAACTAAAAGCCGAAGAACTATAACATTAAAAATTTGAATCAGGCGTTACTTTGCGGAAGTCCATAGCATGAAATTTACTTAATATTATAAGCATAGCTTCGCGTGCACTCACACATCTGCTTGCAGGTTATGGGTATTTTTACGCGGGATATTGCTAGATATAATATTAATTAAATTATATTAAAAAATTCACATAGGCAACACAAAACAAACAACACACAGCAACGGCGTTAATAGTCGAGGAATATAATTGTTCGCAAACAGAGCCTTGCTCCAAAAAGCACCATCTGTAACACGTCAGTTACGGTAATATACACTTTTGGCGATGATTATTATATTAATACGTGAAGCAAAAACTTTCAGTGTAGTTTTACGAGAATACGAACGGCTCCTCCGTTTATGATATTTGGCACAGTTAAAGCTTATGCGGCGGAAGGTGTGCAGGAAGCTAATATATTTTTTATTATTTCTTAAAATACATAAAATTTATAGAAATAACAACAACATACACTACCTCACATTATTAACACACAATCTGTCAAACATTTACATTTTTAGGGTTCCGTAATACACAAGGAACCCTTATAGTTTCGCTCTGTCCATCCGTCTGTCTGTTTGTCTGTTTGTCTGTCCGCGCTTCTAGCTTCTGTAATTATGAATCCCACCAAAAACATGTTCATGTCAATATATTGGCCAAGACTCGCACTGTCAAAAAGTTATTTCATGTAAAACCAAGCTAACTAACTAAAAGCTAACTAGCCCTAACTAACTTCACAAACTCTATACCTTAGTGGCAGAAAAGAGAACTATGATCTGGGTTTATTATTGGGTACATAAATACTATGGAAAATCCTATACCGTTCGGACTCCTTATATCTATACTTCGTGGTGCGAGTCTTGGCAATATTTTGACATGAATATACTTTTTAATTTTTTTAAATATATGGGATAGGATAATAACCATATGCCAGTGTCAAGTTAAAAAGGCAGGAAATAGAACTTTCGTTTCAATTTTCAACACACTATTCCTAGATCGTCAAGTCTAAAGTCTAGTGAAAGTCCAAATAAATAGTCAGTGTAGTCCATAAGTCATGTCAGTCGGTTCAGTAAAGTGGTAGAAGCTTTATTGAAAGTTCCTAGGGAGTTTTGGAGGGAACACATAATAGCACATTTTTAGAAGTTGTACCACTTGCCCACATTTGTGAAAGTTAATAATCTACCAATATTACACATTAAGAACAGAAAGAACACATATTTATGAGGAAATACAAAAACCACAACGTCACCCATTGAATTTTGATTGGCTTTCGCCGGGGAATTCCATGAATGTTTTTGGTGGAATTTCAATTCTTTTTGTAATTTCTTCTTCTTCTTCAGCCTCCCCTGTAGTAGGAGTTGCCAACGTCGGAGTGCTGCTTTTTGTAATTTGTTACGACAATATTTTTCGTATGTCGCCAGTCAATGTCAAATACGTGGCTCTCAGCTACTAAGCGTTAGTCGTCAGAGTTTGCGTTGTTGGAAAATAATTGGTCGCGTGTTCGTTTCTCGGTGAGATGTAAATATTTTTAATTTTATATAATACTAGCTGTTGCTCGCGGCTCCGCCCGCGTAAGTATAGTATCCCTCGAGAACACTACTTTTTCGGGATAAAAAGTAGCCTATGTTTTAATCCAGAGTCTAAACTACTACCATACCGAATTTCATCGAAATCCGTTCAGTAGAAAGTTTGCGTGAAAGCGTAACAAACATCCACGCTTTCACATTTATAATATTAAGTAAGGATGTATTTTGATTTTTTTTCGCACTACTATATTATTAATTCTGAGAAAAGCTCTTACTCCTAGATGATTATTTTTATTCGAATCTTTCAGTGAATAACTCTGATGTAGAGTCTATTATCTTATAAGTATTATGTTTACAGCACACCGATAGCGTGATGCAGGGTCGAAGCGTTGACATCTATCAGTAGCATTTACTACTGCTTGAATACACATCATTGCAATGATATTTATTAACTGTGTTTTTTTATATGGTACTTTTTACTAGATTTTATTTTCTTTTAAGGTAAGTGAATCCTGTAAATATTTGATTTACAAAAACTAAAAAGTATGTAGCTGTTTTTTGGCCTAATTTTATAACATATTGTTTTTGACATTCTCATTTACTTCAATTAATTATTAATAGATAGTTTTGATGATAAATACAAATCTTTTTTAAGTTTTGTTGAAAGCGCCATCTATCGCGTGTATACGCGATTTAAACCATCGCAGTTATGTTGTCGTTCGTCGCTTGGATTAGAAACTAATTGACTTAATATTGAAATAATTATTTCCCAAGTATTTTAACGGAGAATTATACATAATACATAATAATTATAATAGTATTCAAATTATTAATGGGACGTTCGTACATTAGTATTTAAGATGAAGTACATTGAAATATGTCCATAAAAATTAAAAATACTTATTGTGTTTTTTGTTGTAAATAAAGGGTTATATGGTTATTTTATTACATTTTATTGTTTTGATTTATAACACGGATGCCTATAACAATTTTCAGACCTCTAGCGTCAAAATTTGCGTAAGTCTCATACAAACTTTGATCACCTAGTTTTAGGGGTTGGAGGATAAATTTTCCAATTTTCATAATTATTATGTCAGTTATGTACTAATACAAGCTTAAGTACCAAATTTCAGCTTTCTAGGACATTCGGAAGTACCATATAATTTTGTTGATCATCAGTGAGTGAGTGACGGAATCAGGGGTTTGTGGATATAAATAAAATCTAAAGTATAAGACCTATGCGATCAAAATTTTACATGTTTAATAAGGCCACTACTGGGGAAATATCCTGAAAATTTCATTCATATGGTATAATCCAAACCTAAGTTATGAGGGTTCAAAAAATCAACGAACGAACGACGACAAAAAAACGACGCTTCGAGAAAAGGTGGTGCCCTTGCGCTTCGTTTGGTTCATCTTGGCGGGGTTTGAAAAAGTCGACCATTTTCGAGTAATCGGCCTCCAAAGTGATTTATAAGTTGCCCCCCCTGGCATTTCTAAACTGAAGACAACATAGACAACTAAGGAGACAGAAACTTGGTAAGTTTCTATGCTGATAGATCATGCTAAAAACTCTTTAGGAAACTTATTTTGAGTGAAATCGGACAATAGCTTTTGAAGTAATTCAAAGAAAACCTATTGCGCGTTGATAGTTACGGAACCCTCCTTATTTTTATGTAGGTTATTTTTTCTATCTAAGAGGCATAAGAAGTCTTATAAAGTTGAAAAATTATAGGAATTACTATGGGCGAATTTTAAGCACAGGGCGAGCTCTAGCTTTTAAAAATCGTAAAGTATATACTAGAATGGGTATTAATATCTTGACATGATAATAGTTTGTTTAATCTTTATTGCAAACGCTATTGAGGTAGTCCCGTGTGTAGATGACCCAAACCGCTATAAAGGCTGAATTAATTAACATGCGTCAACATTAAGCTGAATATTACTTATCCGGCGAGTGCACACAGTACCATCCTCGACCGTAGTCCGTACACCGACAGAGAACGAGTTTAGTGGGTAAAGAGTAAATTAAGCCGAAACCAACTAGGTTACGTGATAAAATTAATTAAATTCATGTTTTTTAGAAACTAAGATCTTAATTGATAGGGCAATCTTAAATGGTCCATCAAAAGTTACTTGTGAGCGTTTGGTGGACGCTTCACTACCACTTTTCTTAAATCTGGCCGGACGATTACGGCAGATGTCTATTGCCATCAACTACAAATCACGATGGAAAAACTAGCTGCTAAACAACCGAGGTTGGTCATTCGCTCTAAGCCACTACTGCTTCAGGACAACGCTAGACCATACACTGCACAACAGATGGCTACCAAATTAGAGGAGTTTCAATTTTCCTCCTTTACAATTTATGTTCCTCCTTTACAAAAAGCCAATTTCATATGGTCATACCTAATAATATATTCACTCCTGAAAGTTTGGGCACTGAGTGAAAGAACATTCTGTATATAAAAGGCAAAGCTGATTAACTGATGTCTCAACGCACAGACCAAACCTTAAGGCTAGAAATTTGAAATTTTGCACACGTATTTTTCATATGACGTAGGCATCCACTAAGGAAGGATTTTTCAAAATTCAACCCTCAAAGGGGTAAAATAAGGGATAAAATTTTGTATGAAACTTTTTATTTCTTGGACACAGTTGCATGAAATTTCATATGAATTGAGTACGGGAAAAATAATGAGTTACGTATTTCAGCGCTTTCTAAAATTAAACTCCTAAGAGGGTAAAATAGGGGATGAAAGTTTTTTATTATAAAGATAGCGTTTAAACACCATTTTTACGCGGGCGAAGCCGCAGGCAAAATATGCTGGTATTTTAATATGCATGCAATTATTCCAGGCATCTTAAAATTAAATATCATATCTGAAAATAGGTTAGTTGTTTTAATTTATAACGTAGACGCACACTAAGATATGATTTTGAAAAAATTCCATCCTAAGGGTGAAATAGGGGTTCCAAGTTTATGTGGGAAAATCTTTAAATTTACACCGATTTTGTTGAACATTGAGATTCATGCTCTTAAATACATTCAATTAAATACGTTGTTGCGGCTACACCGCAACGGGGCGCGCGGCGCCTGCGCATGCGCCTTATTCGCCAGCGCACACTGCGCGGCGATAGCTATACTTTACTTTCAACATTCTAATATTGTCAACGTAGGCGACCAGACTTACACATATCTTTATAATACAGTCCACTATATAAGTACCAAGTCGTTTTATTTCACATCTGGGATCCTACATACGTGTTTCACATTTTATTATTATTCACCCTCCGAGGGTAGAAAATGTGGGTGAGAATTTGTATGATAAAAATATTTAAAATGTGTCCCGATTTCCATGAAATTTGTATTTGAGCTAATAAATATAAATAATGAAGTTCGTATTTTATAGTCTCTTTAAATTCGTCCCCTAAAGGGTGAAATGAGGATCCAAAGTTTGCATAGTGAAATAGCAACAACTGGACGTATTGCCTTAAATTTTTGAACGCAGATAGTTATTAAACGTATACGTCCGTTGAAGAAATTTATCCCGACGTACGAGACAACATAATTTTTAATAATTTTATACTATACATATACTATACATATACATATACATATACTATACACATCCATGACCCAGGAGCACTGAAAACTTTTTGTTCCTTCGGCGGGATTCGAACCCATGGCCTCCGGCTTAAGCGGAGACGCGAGAATCACTGAGCCACAGAGTCTGTAAATTGCATGCAAGCCTACATGCCAATATTAATAACAATGACGATCTTCGCAATTGAAAACATAATATGGGATTATATCGCTAAGTGATAAAGTCGCACGCAAAAGCTAGTTACGCATATTATTATACAGCATCTTCAAGCATCGTCGCGTCGCATCTTGGTGTAAACCGACCTCCTTCTTCTTGCTTTTTGCCATCTCTTCGAAAGATTTCTCGCGAATGAGAGTGATATGCGTAAACCTTCGTTCTAGCGCGTTGAGGTGGTAAAGTAGTCAGTCTTGTGCTTTATTAAATTAAATAAAAATAATATCGTTTATTTCCGGCTGGGTATGCCCATATTATAAATACCTTAACTAACATACATATAACCAATAATTGAATAATGTTGTTGATGAAATATAAATAAATTTGTCCATATTTATAATTTACTACCATTTGCCCGCGGTTTCACCCACGTAAAACTAGGTTTTAAACGATATCTTAATAATAATTTAAAATTTTCATCCCCTATTTTACTCTTTTAGGGGTTGAATATTAGAAAACGAGTAGGTAACTCATAACTTTTCCGTCCTCAATTCATACGAAATTTCATGCAAATATTTTCAAAGAATAAAAAGTGTCATACAAACTTGTATCGCTTATTTCACCACCTTGGGGTTGAATTTTGAAAAATCCTTCTTAAGTGGATGCCTTCATATAAGTAATACCTGTGCGAAATTTAAAACTTCTAGCATTAAGAATTTGGCCTGTGCGTTTATTTAATTTTTTTTATACCCTATTTTACCGTCCTAGGGGCAAAATTTTAGAATACGCTGAAATACATAACTCAATATGTTTATTTCCGTGCTCAGTTCATACGAAATTTAATGCAAATATGTCCAAGGAATAATAAAAAGTTTCATACAAACCCTTTACCCCCTTGGGAGTTGAATTTTGAAAATCCGTCCTTAGTGGAGGATGCCTAAGTCATATGAGAAACACCTGTGCTGTGATTTGGCCTATGCGTTGATACATCAGTCAATCAGCTTTGCTTTTTATATATTACTAGCATTTGCCTGAAAAATCCTTCCTTAGTGGATGCCTACGTAATATGAGAAAAACGTGTGTCAAATTTCAAATTGCTAGTCAATCAGCTTTGTCTTATACATATATTGGGTCATTAGATATGAAATTGGCGTTACATTTTTTTTTTTATCATTTTTTGGGTATAACTAGGTAAATCCAAATTAAAAAGCACGACATCAATCAAGGTATTTTCTTATTTCTTTTATAGTATTTAAAAAGCCGTCACGTTATCACGTTAACACTTAAAGTCTTTCTTAAACTCTTTTATTTTGATTAAAAAGCCTCCTATTTCAATAGGTTTACTGATGACCTACATTTAGAAGGAAAAGTTAATGTATTATAAAATTATATTTAGCACAAATCATAATAATTACGATAACTTATTGATTTATTGCATAGTTGTAGCACACAGTAAAAACATATACCTACGTAGTAATAGCATGTGGGTACTCTAGAAGGTATCTAATATAATAGAGAATGGTTAAAAATATAATCTTTATATATATAATTCTACTGTACGTATGTATATCACTGAACTCCTCCTAAGCGGCTGGACCGACTTGAATGAATTTTATTGTATGCGTTTGGGTGGCGCCTGGTTTAGATTCACAAATCAGCCCGGTAGGACAACGTCTGTCGGGTCCGCTCGTGTTAATATAGATATAAGATGTGTACAAAATAAATATTATGTAATAATACAGCTACATACATAGAGCAAAAGCTAGTCCTTATTTTACTGCCGAGATTTTAATATGAGTTAATGTGGTCTCCGGCCTCGTAGCATGAATATAAAACTTGCCCTTATAAGTTTTAATTGACAAAGTTATAACTCATTCAGATGGCGTGTTCAGCTTAAAAGGCAATAACTCTACCTAATACCTAAAAGCAGAGTGTCGTGGTTCCTTCCAAATTAAAGTGAAATAAAATGTTCTTTGTAAAGATTAACTAATATGTAATTTGTGCCTACATATGCTTAATAATAAGGTTTTCCACAGTGCTGCACAAAGTATTTAAAGTAATTTATTTAACTTTCTTAATGTTATTTTCACTGTCAGTTGTGACTAAACTCAAAGGGATCTCTCGTGCGATTTTTCATCAGTGCAATGAATCGTGGTGTAAAATAAAATATAAACACTGATTTGACATTTCTCTAGATATTAAAGAGCTACCTGGAAGGAAATAATAGGAAAATAACTATTGCCTTACTTAAAACCAACAAGAATAATTTTAATAAATTATTTGTTTATTTGTGAAGGGGTTTTCCATTATAGGTTTCATAAAAAATACACTGAGATTGAGATAATATTTAACTCGCGGTGCTCCGTTAGTAATAATTTGAATTATTCATGTCGCGGCGTAGTTTCGGAACATAAGTTACCGAAATATAAATGTGTTCATTGCGCAATAACACTGTTGACACAGAATAAGCAAGACATACGCGTTATCAAAGAATCACAGAAATAATGTATTTAACTCGGTATTTCTGTGATTGATGCCCGATTGTTTCAAAATTATTTTTAAATTCCACATCTTGGAGCGCACGGACACATCACAAAGCTTGACTTAAACAGGCCTGGGCTTCTCCTTGCTCGGATTACCTAGTCTATTACAATATTTAATGCATGAAGAGTCGAACAGGTGAATTCAGTTGCTTAGTAATAATATTGGTAACAGACTCAAGAACATGACTGTCACTTCCCGAAACCCCGTGAAACAGTAATATTTTTCTACGGACTCTCAATTCCATGTGACCATTCTAGTCATAAAGCATTTGTAGTTAGGGCTGAAGAGACTTGAGAGAATGGTACCACAAATGCTTTAAATGCACAGAATTCTCTACTAAGCTTATCGGAAAGACTTTCCCCATTATCAGCTGCAGACTGAAGATCTTGCTGGAAGGTTTCCATCCGTGAGTGAAACATGTCCTCTATGGACTGTTTAATAGCTTCCGTTGCAGCAAAATTTACGAGTTTTATAAGTCAGTGTAAATGATGAAGTGAATTGTGAATCTTGATGTTTAAATGAACTTGAAAATACAGAAGACTAATACACTGGTAGGTAAAATAGATACTTTAAAACATAATAGGGTTGTGGAAAATAGCAAAATTAATTCGTTTTAATTTTTTAATTATAGAGCTGTTCAAAAAAAGTCTTTACTTTTTTGCATAACTACCCGAAGAGTAATTATGCAAAAAAATGAAGTGCCGGCTCAAACAATATCCTACAATATTTTTAGAACTCACGTTCAAATTTGCTGGTACCGACTTCAAAATTAAGAAGATTGAGTAGAGAAATAGTTAAAATTTTAGCCGAATTTAAAAGGGAAATTATTTAGAAAATAAGATTTATTTCATACTTTTTTGTCTTTTTACTTTGGAAGGCGGTTTAATTTTTTGTTTAAAAATAATATTTTTTCCCTTTTTAGTGATACTTGTTAAGTTATTATTAAAACATTTTAAGAACGTTTAAAATCTAATGTATAATTGAATACGCGTCAAGCTGCCATTAGGTATTGTAAATAAGATGATGATGATGTTTACTGTAATTAAAATAATGGCATATGCTTGCAGTTCTTTAAACAATGGCGAAATTTCCAAACGCGTATCTTTAAAGTCTGAGAGTTCTGTCCAGTGCTTTAGGATCCAGGTGCAAATCCTTAGGGCAAAATCTTATGTTTTTGTAACATATGCTTGTGTTACTTCAGTAAAAGATAAAATCATTATATGTGTCTATAAAAATTTCAAATAATTCCCTCGATTCCTCATGGATATTGGATCCCATCATTAAGTTTCCGCTTTAGTGACTAAAGGACCAATTTAAAATTATACCCTTTACAACAACAAAATAATTTTGCAAAAACGTCCACAAACGGCAGAGTAATGTTCAAAGATATTCGTGTCGGTGTAAAATACTATGAAAAGTACCTTTTATATCATCATAATGTGATGATGTATGGTATGATGATGGTGGTGATGATGATGATTACTTTAATTGACATAGTGGAATATGCTTGCAGTTCTTTGAACAACGCCGAAATCCCCAAACATGTATCTTTAAGGACTCGGGATTTCTGTCCAGTACTAATTTTCAGTACATTCGCTACATTACTTTAAAACGGCCTATTTTTTACTTCAAAGTATTTATGTATAACAGAAAAGCAACTAACTACGACAAGAATAACATACCGCTTCAACTGAAACTCGACAATAATAGGCCTCCACAAACGAGAGGCCGATCGTTTCAGTTAGAACTGACGTCAGTTCGGCCTGAGCGGATTCGAGCACATACACGGAGAAAATCGCATCCGACCGAACTGACGTCGGTTCTGCCCTTAGATTAGTAACGCCTAGATAGTCTTCAAACAAACGCATCGTACAAAGTGAAACAAGCAACAGATAGATGTAGGCGTAAGCATTACATACCTACCACATAACACGCACACAAACAAAACTTTAAAGTTGTGGAGTCTGTGCTCTTAAAATTGGAGTTATTGTATTTGTTTTTCTTAATATCGTGAGATGTAAAAATATAACTTATATTTCATTTTAAACCATCTAAACTCAATTTGTGAACTTTATTTATATTAAACTGATATTAAGGATTATCTTAATACGGGCAATACTTTAAATTGATAATTAAAAAAAAACAGAAAATATAACACTTTGTCTTAGGTGCAACTACTCGTATTAGTTAGCCCTGAAAATTTTTAAATAAATTTATTTTTATAAGTAACACTTTCACAACTCACAATAAGGCAAAGCAAGATGGCGACATAATATGAATTTATTTTAAAATGTTTTAAATATTTAACTTAATACAAGTCAAATTGTTCAAACATAACATTTAATACTTACATATGAAATGTTATGTCCGAAGCTTTTTTAATTCTTTTCCGATGCCTTGTGACGCCTAATAACGACACAAGCCGTCATAATGTTTTTAATAATAAAAAATAATAGTCGGGGAGATGTATGCACTAGCGCTTGACCTTGGCAACTGATGGGTCGTTCGAACAAACTGAGCCGATATGGCTCAAAATGATTTATTTCACTTTTAACGCGCGTACCCGGTTTCTAGGCGTTTTAATCTAAGGTTCGGCCTGAACGGATTCGAGCACATACACGGAAAATTGCCGCAAGCTTCGGTCGTATTTTCAGGGTTCCGTAATACTTAAGGAACCCTTATAATTTCACTCTGCCCGTCCGTCTGTCTGTCCGCCGCTCTCCTAGCTTCTGTAATAACTTTATGACAATAACTTTTGTAGTAATTCAAAGAAAACCTATTGTGCGTTGATCGTTACGGAACCCTCCTTAGACATGTCGTGACATGCTTTTGGTCAGTTTAGGTTATTATTTTATTTATTAATTGTATTTTGCTGCAATTGTAATCACGCTATCGACGAAACCGAATTATTGTGCCATACATTTTTCCAGTAATATGTTATACAGGGTGACCTGAAATTCGATACATTCCTTTGAAAGACAGAAAGTAGACCTCATTTACAGTAATATTTTTCATGGCATCCCCTATCCGAAAGTTGATATTTACAAAGTTATTGAAATTTCAAAAAATTTTTCTTTATTTTCGACTTTTTGACTTTGACATGACGTATTTTTAAAAATGTTTGTCTTTTTAATGATTTTTTATGTATTTTAACCGTCAATGAGTCAAATATTATTTTTAAGGAATAAATAGGGACAAACTAAGCGAGAATTTTTCATTATGAGACATGAAACAGAATTTTCTTTTAAAAAAAATGCACGGTTTTCTTAAAAACAGGTGATTTTCTTAAAAAAATGTATGATACAATACGTACAAAGATTCTAAATAACGTCCTTATCTCATTAGCTTTCCAAAAAAGTGCAAATGTCTACATAAAAATATGACGTTGTAGTAAACATATTAGAAGTAAAATGAAATAATGTCTAAATCGATTTATTTGCGATATGGTTAAAATAAAAGGAAAAACTTGAATTTAATTACGTTTATTGTGTTTAAAAAACATCAATGTTTAATTAAATTTAATAATAAATATTCTACTTTAGGTCTTGTTCAAAATGTGAACCTCTGTTTCTGATACAGGCCCGTAGTCTTCTCCGTACCTCTGTTTTGATTATTCTGGTAGTAAGACTAGTTTTGATTTCTTCTGCTGCATTTCTTATGCGGCTTCTGAGCTCCTCTACAGTAGTTATGGGTGTAGTATACACCAAAGCCTTCATATGACCCCAAAGATAAAAATCACACGGGGTCAAATCGGGACACCGTGCTGGCCAAGGAATTGGCCCGCCTCGACCTATCCAGCGATGTGGGTAAGTTTGGTCTAGCCACTGGCGTACGCCGAGGCGGAAGTGGGCCGGGCAACCATCATGCTGGAAAATCATATTACGACGAGTTGCTATTGGCACATCTTCCATTAAACCAGTAATCTCCTCTCTTAGGAAATGTTCGTACATTTCACCATTTAAATTTTGAGGCAAAAAATGAGGTCCAACTAAATTATTATTAATTATACCCATCCAGACATTTAGACTGAATCTGGTTTGATGGGCCCTTTCTTTTTTCATCCTGGGGTTTTCGCCTTTTGGTGCCCAGTAATGTGTGTTGTGGAAATTGCTTATCCCGTCACGGTCAAATTTCGATTCACCGTCCACAATATTCTTGAGAAGAAATTGCGATCCTCCATGTCTGCATTTATCATAAAACAGCAGAATTCCATTCTTCTAACCGGGTCTCCCTCTTCCAACGCTTGGACAGGTGTGTAGTGAAATGGATGTAGACGCGCTGTGTGTACTGTAAACCACTGTGGATTGAGTCAATGGAAGGTCCATTGACTCAATCCAAGTCTTCTAGCTGCCACTCTTGTAGAAATAGAAGGATCATTTTAAAAAAGTGTTAAAATTTCTTCTTCTTCTGTAGCATACAAACGAGGTCTGCCTGAATCGCCATGTCTTCTATCAACACGGCAGCTTTCCCGAATTCGTCGAAATGTTGTTGAAAACACTCTAACGTTTGGCACTCGTCGATTCGGAAAACGTTCAACGTATGTTCTTCGTGCAGCAGCAGCATTACCGTTACAAAGTCCGTAACAAAACAAGATGTCAGCGTATTCATCGTACTCAAAAGCAGCCATCGCGATACAAAAAAATCACAAGTAGAAGTAAGGGTGTAGTTTAAAGCAACAATACGTCCGTACACGGCAATAGTTGACTTAAAACTAATATTACGAGTAGCTACTAAATTTGCTCTCTAAGCCAGTCGGTAACTCATTGACAAAGGGCCGCGACGACAGTAGCCGAAACATCCCGAAGTTTGAACGAAGGAAACAATTGAAAAAAAAGGTCGCCTCAGGTAGAGTAATTCTTGAGATAACGTTACCTGATGATTGTTTTGTCTTTGTTTATTACATGTTCATATTTTTATGTACATATTTGTACCTTTTTTGGAAGCTTATAAGGTAAGAAAGTTATTTAAGGTATTTGTAAGCATTGTATCATACAACTTTTTAAAGAAAATCAACTGTTTTTAAGAAAAATGTGCATTTTTCTTAAAAGAAAATTCTGTTTCATGTCTCATAATGAAAAATTCTCGCTTAGTTTGTCCCTATTTATTCCTTAAAATATTATTTGACTCATTGATGGTTAAAATACATAAAAAAATCACTAAAAGACAAAAAATTTTAAAAGTACGTCATGTCAAAGTCAAAAAGTCGAAAATAAAGAAAAAAATTTTGAAATTTCAATAACTTTGTAAATATCAACTTTCGGATAGGGGATGCCATGAAAAATATTACTGTAAATGAGGTCTACTTTCTATCTTTCAAAGGAATGTATCGAATTTCAGGTCACCCTGTAGAAATCATTTCTCTTTGTTTTATAGTAATAGTCTTTGGATTTTATCAACCATAGTGGCTTTAAAGTTTTAAATACTTCAATGAACTTTAATAAATTTATTTAGACCACGTGCTATTTTTAGGGTTCCGTACCCAAAGGGTAAAAACGGGACCCTATTACTGAGACTTTGCTATTCGTCCGTCTGTCGCCAGGCTGTATCTTAACCTTCTTATACCATGATAGCTCGACAGTTTAAATTTTCACAAATGTATGATGTAGGTATTTCTATTGCCGTTTTATCAACAAATACTAAAAACAAAATAAAATAAAAATTTGAGGCTCACATACAACAAACGTGATTTTTCCATTTTGTACGGAACTCATCTTGCCGACTCGCACTTGACCGGATTTATTTTACATTCGAATTTTATTACCGTTCAGTCCAATTTTATTGCCGTTCAGGCCATCCGTACAGGTCAGATTTAATGTTGCGAAATTAGTTGTTTTACAAAGTTTTACTACTAAATTATGTATTTTATTTCCTCCTTAGTAGGAATTTAATTGTTAGTAGTGGTTTTGTAGAAAATAGCTAGACAGTAATATTATGCAAAGTGGCCTACTTCTATGTGCTATTATGACACCTTATCATAATAGCACATAGTAGCACGCTTCCGTAAGTTGCTTAAAACTACCGATTTAATTTCTATTTACATAAAAAAATATAGTAGGAATACTATATTTTTTTAATTTAACGATTAAATATTAAAACTGAAAATGTATGTATGTAGTAAACACAAGATCCCTAAAAAAACTTTTAGGGATTCCTAAGTTTAGTACCTTTTTTATAGTTATCGGTACTATTTTAGTAGTTTTTAGTAGAAAACGACGCGAGTTTAGTAGTTTCGCAAAAACAGAGTTGGCAACACTGGAACGAATCGCTTCAGTCCATACGGCCGACTGATGCGATCTCGAAATTGCACACAGACGATACGATTTTGCATCCGTTTAGGCCGAACTGAAGGAAAACCGGACCGTGTATGGGGTCACTAAGTTTCAATGCGGCGCGACGCCACGCAACAACGTGCGATTGACACGCAACGGTTCTTTTAATTCCCTTTTGTAATGTTTCAACTGACAATTGTATAAGGTTATTCTATTCCTTTATTTATGTTCTTTCTTTTGATATTTTATTAATACAGGTAAGGTCTCTTAATCCTATTATAAATGAGAAAGTTTGTAAGGATTGATGTTTGGATGAATGTTTGTGACGCGCAAAACTTACTGAACGGATTTGATGAAATTTGGTATGGTAGTAGTTTAGGCTCAGGATAAAATATTATAACCTATGTTTAAACATAGGTTATAATATTTTATCGCGTAAAAGTACAGTGTTCCTGTGGGATACTGTATTTTACAGAGCGGAGCCGCGGGATATATAATTAAATATACTAGCTACTAATATAGTACCGCTTTTTATTATTAAGTTAATATTTATATTTCTTTGAAATTAAATTCCTGGTTTTTAAGACTACGTATTAAATTTACCTAAAAAGTCATTTTATTTTTTATAATTCGATGTCCAAATTCTTCGTACTGTTCCTTTTCAATCCACATCTCTTTGGCGCCTTCCAATCCTCCAAAAACGGCTCCACCCAACCACGGAGTAGCATATCTCTCAGGAGACGTGCGGATTTGTACGGGATCATTCACTATATTCCTAATCTCGCAGTCTAAGCGTTTAGGTGTGCCCTTGACCATGGCCAGGCCGCCGCAAAGCACAATCGAGTCATATAACTGAGCGCGCAGTTCAGGGTCGCATTTCAAAGCAGCCCTGACGATAGCTTCGTGCAACGGAACATAATCCGTTTTCTCCCCCACAACCAAGTCCGGCTGGAATATCATCTCTGCGGCCATGAAACACTCGTTGCTCACGTCTATCTCATCACCGCTGGGCAGCTTATACTTGCGGATATAGTCGTGTATTGGCATCGCACAATTCTTAGTGACGTAACAAGTACGCTTTAGAACTTCCATGTCTGTCGCCGATTTGAGATCGTCACAACATGCATGTAAACAACGTCTCATATATTCGGATATCTGACGACCAGCTATCCCAGTTTCAATTTGCGCATATTTGATCATGCCGCCATCGTACACAGGAACTACGTCGGTGGTATCGTGACCCATATCCACACAAATGCCGGTTGTAAGACCAGACCCGTACATACCTAATACGCTCTGAGATTGGATGCATAGTGCGGGAGCGTTCAGCGTCTCAAAGAATGTTTCAAAGCATTGAATTCTGCAATCAGTCAAAAATAATTGATTTTAAAATTGATTATAATATTATAAAGTTGTTAGACACTCATTAGAAATAAGGGGCCGACATTAAATACACAAAATATGGTCATCCCTATTTTTAGTAAATAAATTATTTGCTTAAGTAAGCAAAAAATTATGAAATGATCACGTAATATATTATTCAAAATGGTTATAACATTTTTAATAGTTACATATTATGTGTCACAAGTTTTAATAGGCAATATTGCATTCATAACAAATGTTGAATATTGGCTCCTGTAAAATATTTTAATGACAAATAGCACAATATTCTCCTTTTAAATTATTCACAAATTTAAAAACCAAAACAAATATTGCATGAAGGCAAATAGGTTAATAATTAAAGATGTTCCGTTTAGTTGGCAAAAAGGCCGACTATCCGGCTTCTTATTTAGTATATAATTAGTCTGCCCATATATACTGTTACAATAAAAAATAAACAAAATATAACATTTGAATTTGGAATCTGTCATTTTTATATAATTGTTTATTGTGTTTTTTTCATTTTGGCGCCAATACATTGTACAATATTTTGCGATATTAAAATGGAGTGGGGTGATAAAGAGAACCGAATCGCTGTGATTGCATTACACAAAGTAGGTAATGGAGTCAAATGCAATTTTTAAAACTCTCCATACGCTTGGTATTAGTAAAATGTTTGTGTACCGGGTTATTAATAGGTACAATGAGACCACCTCTGTTTGTGACAGAAAAAGATCTGGCCGTCCACGTAGTGTTCGTATTAAAAAGGTGGTCAAAGCAGTGAGGGAAAGAATTCGAAGAAATCCTGTCCGAAAGCAAAAAATTTTATCTCGGGAGATGAAGATAGCACCTAGAACTATGTCGCGTATTTTAAAAGATGACTCAGGATTTGCAGCCTATAAGCGACGTACTGATCATTTCTTAACTAATAATTTAAAAAAGAATAGGATGGTAAAATCGAAACAACTACTGAAGCGGTACGCAAAGGGAGGTCACAGAAAAACTTTGTTTACGGATGCGAAATTTTTTACAATTGAGCAACATTTTAACAAACAAAATGACCGTGTTTATGCTCAAAGCTCTAAGGAAGCTTCCCAATTAGTCGACAGAGTGCAACGTGGGCACTATCCGACTTCAGTGATGGTTTTGTGGGGTATTGGCTATAAAGGAGTAACTGAGCCATACTTTTCTGAAAAAGGTATCAAAACATCGGCACAAGTGTATCTTGATACCATTCTTGAGAAGGTAGTGAAGCCCCTTAACAACACCATGTTCAATAACCAAGAATGGTCCTTCTAGCAAGACTCGGCGCAGGGTCATAAAGCTCGGTCTACGCAGTCTTGGTTGGAAACGAACGTTTCCGACTTCATCAGAGCTGAAGACTGGCCGTCGTCTTTCCCGATCTTAATCCGCTGGATTATGGTCAGTTTTAGAGAGTACGGCTTGCTCTAAACGCCATGATAATTTGGAGTCCCTAAAACAATCCGTACGATTGGCAGTGAATAATTTTCCCATGGAAAGAGTGCGTGCTTCTATTAATAACTGGCCTCAACGTTTAAAGGACTGTATTGCACTTCGAATAAGCTTTCTATATTTTAAATTGTTTTATATTTATGTATTAAACTAACACACTGTAAAAGTAATAAATGTTATTTGCAATAGACATTTTTTTTCTTTGTTTCAGTATTTATAAGACTAGGAATTTTTCAGTAGTATGTATGGCTTATAAATCCGTTATAGTTGTTATTACTAATACATACAAAATCGGACTCGAGAATCTTTTGAACATTTCTTATAGTTTAGGAGTTCTCTTACCACGACTTACTTACACGACTACATGAAAAATTCAGCATGTATTTTATTTTTTATTTTTACGATAAAATAATTGTTTTATAATAATAATTATTATATACTGCTTAATTAAACATAATATGAATACCGAAATAAGGTTTTTAATTTTTTTACTTGACTACGGCGAAGACAAAAGCCAGGATTTTGGCAGTCTATGCAAGTAGCTATGCAAGTAGCTTATTCCATACCCATACCCATGGATATATTTTATCTTTGCAGATATTTGCCCCATGGTTCCACCGTAACGCCTAAGCTACTGATTCGATTTTAATGAATGAGGTGTCAATAGATTCATTTTTTCGTAGTCGGATTTTTTATGAAAATTATAATTCTGCAATCACACCCTTCTCAACTTATATTACCAATACCGTCTACAAATCTTGTTATCATCTAGAAATGTTGCTAAGTGGAAAAAAATATATACTACTTTTAACAGATGAAAATATATAAACAAACAAATCTTTCACGTTTCAAATGTTCATCTTTATTCTTCATATACCTATTTTGTAATGCATACGAGAATATGCGTGTAATTGTCTGTCTTAAGACTGTCGTGACTCGTATCTCACGTAAGCGCTCGCCCTGACCGAAAGCGTTACGGAAATCCCCAAAACGGTGATCGGCTTGACCGACTAATTGGCCGACTAGTTGGCCCCTTTGGAAGCAAAGTCATAATCGGCACATCACTAATTAAAACCAATTTCAAATTGCTGATGTATTTCAATTAAAACAATTGTTGATGTATATTCTCACAAAATCTTTAATAATCGTAAAATAAATACCAGAATACACGATGAACAATTTTGAAATTCTATTCAAAATTATAGTATTTAAATTTCATTTACAATTATTTTAGTTGCACAATAATATTAAATAACTGGTCTTAAATAGGTTTTATGCAATGTTGTTGGAAACTTTCTTCAGCGTCCGTAAACTTTCAAGTTTACTCAGTACGTTTATCCTACCGAGAGCAAGTGATTTTCATACGGTAAATTTACACAAGACACACTCCCCCGAGTGGGTACATAGTACACACTAAGATGCAAAAAACTTTTTACTCCTATGAAAGTAATTTGGACTGAGTTTTTCTTGGGGTGAATAATTTGTTTTTATCCATCCTTCAACTTCAAGAGTGTCACTTCATGTATTAACAAAAGAGCAAGTGCTAAGTAATACCATACCTACACTGATATACTTACACTAATAGAAACTCAAAAATCTCTTTTTATGTTTACATTTTATGTTTGAATTGTGATTTTTTAGTCACATTTAAATTATTATTTTTTTATAACCAAATACAGTTTTTAGACGATTAAATATTTGTTCACAAGAAAATTAAATCTTACCTTTCTTCTACAGTACTTTTAGAAGCGACTCCCATGATAACTGCTCTATCTTCTGGAGCAACTCTTAGTTGCTTATAGTAAACATGGTGCCATATTCTTTCCATGTCATCCCAATCTACAATTACACTTCTGACAATGGGTTTATTTAGAATTAAGTTATCAATCCTGTCTACTACTTCACCACCTACGTACACGTTATAGTGTTCACTGTGATAGTCTTGTACATTATCAGGTCTTCCAACCAGAGTTCTAAACATAGAAACAGGATGATTATCACAAGCGAATCCGGCTTTTAAAATGTAACTTCCATTGTCAATTACTATAGCCGGGTTTTCAAATACCATCTTCGCCGATGGTAATAAACTTTAATCAAATATTATTTTATATCTTTCTAACTATATAAACCTAAAAAATGTATGATTGACAATCTTGTCATTATATTTTTTATAATTTAACATATATTTTTGCAAAGAAAAAATTAAATCAGAATGCATGTTTTTATATATAAATTAAATTGTACCATAAAATTACAAGTTTGTAGGAAACTTAAACTTAAAAAAAAAAAAACAATGACAGAAATTGGGATGCGATCCACCTTGAGTTAGAGTTATAAAGTATATACAAGATTGTATAATATATATATTAGCATTAATTGGCCGCGGCGCGTGAAATTAGGTTTTAAGCTTTCATCCCCTATTTTACACCCTTGGGGAGTTGAATTTTGAAAAATACTTAGTGGATCCCTACATCATATGAGAAATACCTACGTGTCTAAATTTTACATTTCTAGCCTTAAGGGTTAAGCCTGTGCGTTGATACATCAGCTTTGCCTTTTATATATGTCACCGTAAATTTGTATAAGCCGATAGATTGTAATATAACTAGTGAGATTGTAAAAACATGTCGAAAGATTATTTGCGATATATTATATTCAACGCCCCACTCATAACGGTGTTTGACAGCTACCGCTTCTTTAACACGAGTAGACATAAGTCACAAAATGAGGGTGTGATAGCCTACTATAATGAGCGCCATAATCCCACAATGTTTGAGCCTGAATTTAAGGATGCTTGAATGATGGGTGAAGAACTACGAGTACTTATATGTACTAATATGTGTTTACCGGTCACCAGCTGAATACAACGTTCAAAACTTTTTAGTATCATTGAACGAACTTATCCATAAACATAGAACATACAAAAACATCATTTTACTAGGTAACATCAATATAGACATCTCTGATAGCAGTACAGATAATCGTTCTATGGACTATCTTAATATGTTAGTAATATATTATATGTTAGTAGCGCACGGGATGCTCCCTGCTTACACTCTGACTACAAGACAACGATCTTGCTTAGATCACGTTATAATAAGAACAAAATGTTTGGCTTATAACTATATAATAAACTCATCTCTTACTGAACATGACAGTGTCGTTTTGTCTTACAGATTACACATAAAAAACTGCGTCAACCGTGAGTCAGAGATCGAATCGTCTATTCATAATCTCAAGAGTGATTGCGCACCTGATAATGACAACTTAGTAGCTTCTAAGTAACTTCATAATAACTTTCAAAAAAATTTATATACCACCTCTAAATTATATCTGCAATTTAGCTTTCAAAACTGGTACTTTTCCTGAAGGTTTTAAATTAGATCAAATCACGCCAATACATAAGGGAGGGGACAGAGGCTGTGTCAATAACTACAGACCAATTTCCATTCTACCGACAATCTCCAAAATTTTAGAAAAATTAATTAATTCAAGGTTAAATCATTATTTAGAAAAAAAATCATTTGCTTTCACAATCTCAGTATGGTTTCCGTTCTGGAAAATCATCCGATGATGCGGTTCAAGAACTTACTGCCTATGTCGTTTATAATTGTTTAGATATAGACATAGATTGTAAGAAAAAAGGAATTGGTATATTTCTCGATTTGGCTAAAGCATTTGACACGGTCTCACCGCCGATAGAATTCGAGTCGAAACCGAGTATCGAGTCCCGATCCTTCTATCAAAACTAGAGAGGTTTGGAATCAGGGGGACACCACTTATGCTATTAAGCAGCTACCTATCCAACAGACGACAAAAAGTTAAGATCGAAAATTGGTGTAGCGAAGAGTGTGATATAAGTTACGGTGTTCCTCAGGGCAGTATTATCGGGCCTACGCTGTTTTCAATCTACATGAACGATCTCTGCCAATTACAGATTTTGAGTGGTAAGATTGTGTAATGTTTGCCTATGCGGATGATACAGCGGTATAACCTAACAGGGAAGAGATGGGAAGAAGATGGGAAAATGCTCAGTCTACGTTCAATGTTATATCCAAATGGTTAAAGAGAAACATACATACTCTGAACGTTGACAAAACACGATACATCACCTTTACTATAAATGAAGCCACGCAACTAAATAGTATCACTCTGCCGCATGAGGATATAATAGCACACTCATTTTGAACAGCTGTCCAGCTCTTGCTCTTGTCCTAGGCTACAAAAAAACCGATAAAATTAAATATCTAGGTGTAATGATTGATAAAAGATTGACATTTTATTCACACATAAGCGCTCTAATCTCGAGACTGCGTAAACTAGTCTTTGTGCTCAATACTTTACGAAACTCAGCTAGAAAAAAATTATAAAAACAGTTTACTTTAGCTCTATCTCTATCATATTGCATAAGCACCTGGGGTGGAGCGATTAAATCCCATATGATCAAAAACGTTCTTCTATTATAAAGGCTATTATATGTACAATAAAATTAATAGTTTACTAAACATACACCCAAAATATTACTGTTGTAAGTTAATAATTGCGGACTGGCTAAAGGAATTAGATTATGAGGCCACGGAAAAGTTCATAACATTTATTTGATAACTATCTATCTACTTATACTCGTAACTTACATAATTACTATAAATATGTATATACAACATATAAGGCATATGATGACCAGCTTAAATATAGCACACATATAACACACACACACCTACACACACACACACACACACACACACACAGACACACACACACACACACACACAGACACACACACACACACACAAATTAATAATTTTATTATATTGCTACTGGCTATTATTGTAATATATTTTATTTCTTTGCGTAGACACTTGTTATTGAATTAGTAAATCTTCAGACATATTATATTTTGTAATTGTAATGAGAGGGAGATAGCCTGGGGATCTGTAACACAAATACCCACCTAGTATCGACCCCAGTCTCTCACATGTTTATTATTATTATCTAACGAAAGATAATGCGTAAAATTGTAAGCAGAATGTCCCGGTTCGCAATATTTTCACATTTTACAATAATTAGCTAGTTAAATCACAATCTAACGGTTTTTTACAATTTTACGGTGACATATTATATAGACAATAATCGTAATATCTAAAACGGCTGCAAGTATTACCATGATATTAAGTATGCAGGGAGTTTTGGGGGAGAAAAATTGATCTAGCCAGGTCTTATCCCTGGGAAACTACGAATTTTTAAGCTACATATTTTTTTTTATTCGTGCAACTATATATATAGTTTCATCTCTATTATGTCAGTCAGATTTGAAGATTGGTATTCATTAGTATAATTTTTACTTTGTTCGAAAATTATATATAAGTATGTGGTGGGTTCAAATCCCGATCAGATAAATATTTTTGTGATTATATTTATTTATTTAAATTTTTAATAACTCGGAACAAAGCTCACTTACTCAGGTACTATTTTTATTATTAATAATTTTAATGTTGTAACCTTATTTATTTTATTAACATATCAACCACACAATACGTATCAAACACATTGCAATACATACACAGAACATAATATATTATCAGTAGCTTAAAATTAAAATTATATATTGCAATAAGAATTTGCAGTGAACTGCCTCAGCACCCATTCATCTTTATTTAAGGAAAACCCGTTACCAGTCATCATTGAAGCCACAATTGATCCACCGATCCATGGCACTACGTTTCGGGAAGTGGGCGCTTCAATAAATACTTTTGTTTCTGGAGACATATACACATTTTTACGCAACTCCACATTATGTAGGCGTTTCGATAGACCAGCAATCATAGTACCTCCACCAGAGAGCACAATGTTATTTTAAAATATACTTTTGTAAACCAAGTCGCATTGAGTTAAATAATATGCTAGTTTCATCTATCAAAATCAAATGATATAATTTATAAAGTTTCTATCTTAGGATATACGGATACAATACTATTTTGTTATTTATATATGCGATTTATGTATAATTTCTAAAATAAAACTGTAGATTTATTATCTGTATGTCACTTGACCGGAAACGCCTGCTGCCATATTTTTCTTGGAAATGACGTCATAAGGATGTCCTTATGACGTTGTTGTTTATTCGATTTGATTATGTAATCAAATCGAATAAACAACAGCGAAAGTTACATCTATGTTGCTAAAGTTACATATGCGTATGTACGCACATATTATGACATTTATTTGTTTGTTCTTATGACGTCACGATAATGGTGGCTGTCGTTTTGGCGCAAACATTTATCGTTTAAATTTTAATCATTTTTCTTTGCATAAAGAGATATTATTTTATAACAAATAAAAATACTAGTTGACTATCCAATCGATTTTTTTCGATCGACATTTCAAAATATATTTGAAAAAAATGTATAATAGTCTATTATATATGTCATCAGCAACACTTGTATATTTCGTTTCTTGAGACTCTGGGGAGAACAACAGTTCAGGACATTTAAATTTTTCATCACCAACAGGTATATGTTGACCGTCAGGTATCTTGTATTGTGTTCTTTCTTTATTATACAGAGCTTCTTCAAGTTATTTTTCATAATTATTTGCTATGTAACATAGATCAATCTGTAATTAAATCACGGAACATTAATTGTATTTATCATCATCACACGTAAGGAAATTCAAGTCTATAGCTAATATTATTTATTCTTTAATCATTTAACTAGACAATACATATATTGCTGGTAAGCTCATAATAATTTTTAACTACAATTAGCAGCGGCTACTACGGTAAATTTACTATATACTTACAAAACTCACTTTATTGAATCCAATAGATTCAGTTTGAAAGTAATTTTTACCTCTTGGTGACTAATTTTAATGTTGTTTATTAGTATTATAGTAGTATTTTCATTTACCTTCGCTCTTTCGAGTATGTCTATTTCCATTGGAGTAGTTAGTGAATGAGTGTCCGAAGTTTGACAACATTTTCTGAAAATTTTCCGTTCAAACCTTTCCAAATGGAATGGATTTAACGGAATATTTTCGGCGTAAATACGCCGGAGCACACTGTTGCATTTTTCAATAGAAATTCTTCGAAGACCGGCGTA
The DNA here is from genome assembly GCA_037179445.1 of Phengaris alcon alcon. Lineage (NCBI taxonomy): Eukaryota > Metazoa > Arthropoda > Insecta > Lepidoptera > Lycaenidae > Phengaris > Phengaris alcon. The sequence goes on from JAYRCH010000309.1 coordinate 789,494, forward strand.
ACATATGAGGATGAATCACCACATTCCCAAACTACGCCCGTAGTTCTACCAGTTGCGTTCAGAGCCAAGACAGGCGATAACAAAAATGTTAATACAGAGCTAATGTGAAAAATTAATATCAAACTGAGTGGGACTACTCAGGGTGTTCAATATACATGTTGTAAAGTAAGAAAAAAAAAACTTACATACTTACATATAAACAAAATTAAATTATTTAAGTAGTCCCAATATGCAAGTCAAGCAATAATCGAGCTGATGATAATAAACCTAGAACCGTCTCGATCACATCAGTTTTCAAAGAAAAACTGCATCAAAATTCGGCCTTTCGTTTATGAGCTTGCCACGGACAGACAAATTGACACCCAGACATATCAAACTAATAGCACTTTTTTGCGTCGGGGGTTAATAAAATAGATAATAAAACGGCAGAAAAGATATAAAAATTTTCATATTTATGCTTCTTTATACTTAAGACTTTATACTTAAAACTTAAGAATTTATACTTCTTTTTATTCTATTTATTCGTCACCAGCGGATGTATAGCAATCAAAGCTTTGCAAAGCTCTTGAGCAATATGAAGCTCCCTATAAAATATGTGATGCCACAATTTTCCATGTCTGTTTAATAATTATGGACCGTTCCGTCTTTAACAGGCCAAGTCAAGTTACATACTCCTCGATTCTTTATTGCACCATTCCCAAAATAAAAGTCTTTAGACTTGTGCTATGAAACCTGAAATTTTATCAGCAAGCTTAAGGGTCAGATCACACCGCGACGAGCTTTTCAAAATTGAACTTTATTCACTACACAATAAGATATACGTTTCATTGCAAGAATTCTAATGTCAAGTCAATGTCGAAAGTGCCGCTCTTGCAATGAAAAGTGTATTTTTTCGTGTAGTAAATAAAATTCAATTTTGAAAAGCTTCTTAAAAAGGCAGCACCGCGTTGCGGTGTAAATTGGCTCTAAAATTTTCCAACGTGAGCCTCAGAAAAATATCTTATACTTTAAACGAGCAAACTTTGTATATGTTATATAATCAGAATCTCGGAAACGGCTACAAATATTTCCATGAAATTGGTGTCTCGAGTTTGAATCCCGGTCAGACGAATATTTATGTGATTCTTTTTTTTTTATTATTTAAGCTTAATCTCTGAGCAATGCTCGGTTACCCAGGCAGCTCGGTTACCCAGGCAGGTACCTGGGTGCTGTAAATGGTGCTATGTAATGGTGCTGCATACCGCCAATGTTATGATGCTAGAAATTGCATTTAACTATTTTATGGTTTCAACCCGCTACAGTGAAATGAATTTTACCTTCCAACGGCATTTGGGATGACACATCTTGGTAAAGATTTATCGAAAAACCCCGCTTTAGTCCACTTTGAGCCGTTATCAATAACAATGCCAATTGCGTCTTCAGACATTTTTAATTAATTGTAAGACTTTCACGGCCTAGTAGAATTTATTGTTGTGAACGTAAATAAAAATATAATATACATACAGTATTAAACACGCATATTTTCATCCGCCTTAGAAAAAAGGAGGCGGTTATACGTTCGGCTGTACATTTTTTTTATCCTTTACGAACTACTTTTTCTCATTTAGGCGAATGAGCAGACATATTGTCAAATGCCATGTAATACCGCCGTGGATACTCGCAACACCTGGGGATCTGCAAGTGCGTTGCTTTTTAAATTTTCCGAACTGATTTAGTTGCATTCTCATATAGTTTATGCGGTATTTAAAGGTCAATGCTAAAGTATTTTATGAAGGCATAAAATATTAATAAATCAATTTAAGCACAATATAATAATATTGCGTGACTATTTTTATTAACCTGTTACTGATAGAATGTGAGGGTAACGTTCGTTCTATGACTCTACGTCAAATAATATAATCCTACTATAATATTAAAATGTGAATGTTTGTGAGAATGGATGGATGTTTGTTACTCTTTCACGCAAAAAGTACGGAACGGATTTTGATTAAATTTAGTATGGTAGTAGTTTAGGCTTTAAATTAAAACATAGGCTACTTTTTATCCCGGTAAAGTACAGTATTCCCGCGGGATACCCGATGGTGTATTTATGCGGGCGGAGCCGCGGGAAACAGCTAGTATATTATATTACTCTAACGTACCTACGTCTGACTGAGTTTGCTCTTAACTAAGGACATTCGCACCGCTCATAGTAATAAAATATATTTATTTTATTGCAATACATTTTCCTGATAATATCTGACATTTTAAATAAACAATATAACCGACGCGACGATGCGCGACTCTACGCGGCGTTGCATTTTTAAGATAGCTATACGAAATTGAACTTTATTCACTACAAAAAAAAAATACACGTTTCATATGACATCAGTCATACATTGCACATGCGCTGTGTAGCGAATTCAACTTGACATCCGAACTCTTACAATGAAACATGTATCATCTTGTGTAATGAATAGATTTCTAAACTATAAGAGAATGAAACCAGCCAGGGGGGGTCAACTTGTAAGCCAGTTTGAGACCTACAAACTTGTAAAAAGTTGGTTTTGGTTACATTACTCCAAAATGGTTCATTTATAAAAAAAGTAGTGTATTAATACTCCTCACCTTTATTACAAGATTTATTCGGAAATACTCACACGATGCGATGGAATGAGAAAAAAAATTCATCCCCACTTATGATGTGAACAGGGAGCCACTCCTATTTTTTTTATTTTATGCTGCCAAAAATAAAGGCTATACACAATCTCTATAAGTGTACTAAATTTCATCCATTTATATTCATAACTACAGGAGTTAGCAGGGGCGGACAGACGGACAGATGAACGAACACAGTGAACTATACGATTTCCTTGACTAGGGAATTCTATAAAGTTTATTCTGAAAGGAAGCATCGTATAGAAACCTTCGTCTGTACAAACCAATCGGTTCGTTACGTGCCACGGTTCGAAGCTACAATGATAAGAACCAGCTGCGATAACAAGCAATATCGAGTTCCACAAGAAAAATAAATCTTGAAACATTTTATACCAGAAGGTACTCCGTATTACCCATCTAAATTGCGTCTGTAAGTGCGTAAAGCAAAGTTTTAAAACAACATTTTTTTTGTTAAAACAATAAAACGTATCGAAAAATTTGAACTATTTCTGTCACTTTTCGGACCGGAGAGATCCGGATCCATGTGCTTAGTCCGAGCTCGGACTGAGCCTCAGAATTACATTGTCTGATAATACATACAAATTTTAGTGCAGTTTGCACTTAAGTGGTCGCTTTTACCACCTGCTTACAGCTTTATGAAACACGATCTTAAGTTTTCATAGAGTACTTAATTAGTAAGTAGTTGTTGAATTAGAAATTTCCTGTTTTATTTACACATATAAATGGTTGGTCTCGGCGCTAGACTAGATACCGCTGGCGTTCTTGAAAATGCCCGAGCCCGACATATTGAAATATTTGTGTCAGATGTAAGTACCGAATTCACGCACACTAGAAATTGTCTTACACACAATGATATTATAAACCCACACTACAAAAGTTGCGGCATTCATGGATCTGCTGTAGTTAGAGCGCGGTATCTTATCAAGCGCCGAGACCATACATTTGTCTATGTTTACTTGTAACTTCTGGACCTTTAATATTTTCTAGCTGCGAACCATGTCATCTTTAAAAAAAAAGGTAATACCTACATTCAACATGCCTCGAGAACTAGTTATTTCTATAACTATGTATCTGCCAAATTTATGTAGGTACTACTTAGTAGGTAGTTTAAAACTGAAAATGTTGTTCACATTTAAAATATTTAATATCGTCTTAAAACAATGTTTATTTGCAAGTTAAAAATATATTAAAAACTACGAGAGAGAATAATTTATGTAAACAATGAGCATCTGTTAAAATGCCGTAAAAATTAAACTAATTCTAAATTCAGCCATTTTGAGTAAATTTGTCAGTTTTTTAATTAAGTTGATGACGAAGTGACGAAACTGCTTTTTTCAATTTGATACAAAGGCTGAAATGCGCAGAGTGCAAACCCCTAAATGTTTGTTTAAATTTTTTATTTCGTCATGTGAATTTGAGTGTAAGATAAATTTATGAAATAGCCATCTATCGAGAAGGTCGCTTGTAGATAATCTATAAGCGATACCCATAAAAAAAAGCGACACCCAAAGGCTCCAAAAAATTACATCATTCGTCGTCGTCGTCATCGTCAGCGTCATTGCTTCGTATCGATGAAAAAAACTGATAGCTGACATACTGAAAACTCATCAGAACCTTATTTCAGAATTTCGGTAAACATTTCTCAGCGAACGGGAAATAAGCGAATAACTCATTTGATACAAAGCAAAGTGCGTCAAATTCACCGGCGAATTGTTGGTGTCCGCGTGCTGCCGCGTGGTGAATAAATAAACGGTGTATTATTACTGTGACCCTGCCGTAGTCGTACAAAATTAATGTGATTTATAATTACAGGAGGGCTCGGTGTTTGTAAAATCATTTATAAAAAGAAAATTGTATTATTAACAAACTTCGAAAAACACATGAGGAAATATTCGACTCTTGGATTTATTATTCTGTTTGTGTTCAATAGAGCGTTGTTCAATTCATAGTTTCAATGAATAAAGATTTTTGTCAAGTACATTATACGGGCGTTCAAACAGTATGAGAAAACTTTGTAAGGGAACTTTGTGTTGTGAACTAAGAAGATTTCGAAGGCCAGTGAAGTCTGCCAATATGTGCGGTACGTAACAGCCCAAAACTCGCGGGGATTAGCCGTTTATGATGATAGCTTCGCCAATCGACAGATTTATTACACAAAATAAATATAATTCAATTAAAAGATGTTATTTCCCGAGTCTAAGCAGACTGTCCAGACACTAGTTTCTTGTATCAAGTGCAATAAGTTATAGAGAAATCAAATAAACGTGCATGATTATACACGCTGAATACATACCGCTGTTTTATAACGGCACGTTGCTCTTTACGTTGTGCAGACTGTGCCTGTGTTGACTGAGACATGTAATTACTGGAGTTGCCTCAATTTACTTAGCGACGAACTTTGTGTCCTGCAGTTCCGACGCGGTCGCCACGGCGGGACGTTTGTATTGATACTAATGACCTTATAGACCCGTGGACAATGTACCCCCATGTTGAATGAATTTCAAACAATCCTTTATTGACGGATGTCTACGTCATAATAACTATCTGCTTCCTAAACTTCAGCACAATTCGTCCATTCGTGATTGATATTTCACGATACATACTTTGAATCCCTATTTCACACCATTAGAGTAAAAAATTCAAAAAAGGCTAAAATGCATGTTCAATCATTCGAATTTATTAGTCCACATATTTAATTTCATGGAAATCGGTGAAAATTTCACAATTTGTACCATACCAGGGACCTCTTGTTTCGACTGCGAAAGGCACGAACTGGTACTGCCGCTCCAGTTCCGCGTACTTTAGCCTGCTTATGCCTAGCGCAAACTGTGCAGCGGAGGCCGCAGTACATATGGTGCCGGAAGTACGTAAGTATCGATTTTTTTTGTGTGCGAGGCGGCGAAGGTGCTTACACACGTGGCGTCCTACAGTCTTTGACGAAATAATGTAATGTTTGAAAACAAGCGCGCAACGCTCTGCTTTAGGTTCAACCAAACTTCTGCAAATACATTTGGTCTATGATCCGCTATAAGAAATATATACCCTCACCTGCTATTTATTAGTGATAAGAAATAAATGATAGATAATATTCATACTGACACATTGCAAATAGGTTGCCTAGTTAAAATGCGCCCTAAGGGCCGATTCACACCGAAATGTCAGCGGATCGGCGAGCAGTATAACTGTCATATATTTAATTTTTATTTTTATCTGCATTACTATAAAACATAGTTTCACTTGAGACAACCGCCGCCGCTCACACCGCTAACTTCTTATCACTAATAAATAACAGATGAGGATATATATTTCTTATACCGAATCTTGCACTAATTATCTTTTCTTTATCATGAGCTTTTTATAAACTTTAATTACTATTAAAAGTTCTATTTAAAAAAATATTAGGTAGTTTGACTTCACTATAACGAAAGCCATTTATGGGTACTAAAATGATCATTAAAATGAAATAACGATTGATGAAGTAGCATTAATTAAAAGATGAAGACGTAGAAGTTAAGACCGGCTATTAAACTCGCTATAAAAGTCCGACATTAAAATGCGTCTTTGAGTCGAACACAAAGTAGCATTTTGGTCGGGCATGAAAAGTTAATGACACAGAACGTGGCTTAATTTTAAGCGCAAACACGTCCTGAAAACTGACGTAGGTACTAGCATTTTACAGTGCATAATGTTTTACCTTGTCTCGAATAAGTAACTTTTAAAACGTAGCAGTTGATAGCTTTAAAACATAATACTTATAAACCACTTTGAAAGCCGATTACTTGAAAATGGTTGACTTTTTAAAAAAAGTCATGCGTGACCTTGCCTTTATTTTAAAAGACCTATTGAAGTATACCCCACACGATGGGATAGAATGCATTTCTTCCCCACTTTACATGTACCCCTAGCCACCCCTAAAATATAAAACTCTTATACTTTAAACGAGACTATCTTGTATATATATAATCGTAATGTTGGAAACGGCTGTATAGTATGTCCATGAAATTTAGTATGCATGGAGTTTTGGGGAAGAAAAAATCGATCTAGCTAGGGTTTTCCCTGGAAAACTGCGCATTTTTAAGTAATATATGTTTTTTCTTTCGTCGTGCAACAATATATCAATAATTTCGACTCCAATAATGTCAGTCCAATTGGCAGTTTGATTGATGAATTTTTTGCGTTTTTCGAAAATTCGTAATGTGTACGACGCGTCAGTCAGTCAGTCTATGTGCGTACGACGCCTCGTACGCACATAGACTGACTGACTGACATAGACATAGACAGCATGCGTCACTCGCATGCCGATGCTTACCTGTGCGCTATTGTTTGCGTCATACCGCACCGTTGTCGGTTGTCCCGAGTTCAGTTCTTTCTCGTCTCCAAAAATGCTCAATGCGCCTAAAGTAGTTCCCTTCAACATTTTAGAACATAATATGGTGCTAACTGCTATGATTGAGAATAAATAATCTGATAAATGTATGTACTTTAAGTTTTGATAACACTTATGTTTTCTCGTTTCAGATATTGATAGTGAGACCCACTGTTGAAAAACTATGAAAATGTAGGTCGTATTATGTACTTTAGTGAAAGCTAAATTTGTCATCTGGTACATGCTGACAGGTTAAGCCTGGTGCTAGCGAGTCTTAACGACTACAAGTCGTGTGGCTCCCGAACCAAACGATTTGTACCTGGCTAGTTTATCTGTTTGGTTAGAGCTATTGCTTGTTAGCTTAGATTAAGAACTAGCTTGTTAGTTACAGATTTACGCTATCCTCGATCTCGACAGAAAGTGTTTGGGCATATTTTGCTCGCTATTTCTCAAAGCGTTTTTTTTTATTTCGATTAGATTTTACAGACCAAACAATATCCTGTTATTACAAATAATATTTTAACTTCTCGTTTAAGTTGGCTGGTAACAGATGGCGCTAGTACTAGCTTTAAGTGATGTTCTTTAGGGACGCTGAGAGTATTATTTGATTTTAAATGACTAAAATAGTTTCTCTTCTTTGTTTGCCATAAATCTCAAAGAATTTTACATAGTAACTACCTATTGCAGATATCCTAAAAACATCCTAATCATAAAAATACACTTATTTTAAGAAGTATATCTCAAAGACTAAAGCTGCTGGGAAATAAACTGAGCACAGATTTGAAATCCGGTACCGGGAAAACGTATAATATCAGTTACTAGATTTAATTGTCCGTGGCTTCGCCCGCGTGAAATTAGGTTTTAAACTTTCATCCCCTATTTTACCCCCTAGGGGGTTGAATTTTTATAACCTTAGAGATTATGAGAAATACGCGTGCAAAATTTGAAATTTCTAGCCTTAAGGGTTTGGCCTGTGCGTTGATATATAATACATAAGTCAATCAGCTTTGCCTATTACATTTATAGAAGATAGATAATATTTCATGCAACAAAAATGCTGTACCCTTCCTCCCTAATTAAACAGCACGCAAACGATGAAGGTTTTGTTAGAAAAAAATAATATAAATAGTCGTGAATTTCATAAATATATCATAATAATATATTGAATATAATAGTAATATGTTAAAATATAGTAATGGGTTTTTATATTCATAGTAGAGCCTGGAGTCTAGACCTAATTTCGCGTTCCAATGTAGTTAAATCAGTTAAATGCTTTAGAGACACAACTCGGTGACTCACGCAAATGGCGCAGATCGTATGGAAGAGCGGCCCTAATTGTAACGGAACTTGTACCGAGTGTGGTACGATAATGGACTCTTATTAGCTCAATGGCTTCCCTATTTTCACATTACTTAAAATAGATTAAAGAGGAACATATAAACAGCTACATAGTATGCTCGCAATTTGATTGCACTACAACAAGCATACGGTAAATGTATTAGTGCTAAGAGACACTCGAACTTGGTCCGCGGACCATAACCGCGAATCGAATCCGGTGTCACTACACACGCACGGATTTGGTCCGGCAGACCGAATTGAAAACTCGACACTCGTGTGTTCGATTTTCAGCTCTATTTTATTAGATCAGAATTCTATTTATAGTGCTGTTTTTCGACGACTATGATGATTTTCCGCAATACATTGAAATCGTGTAGATCATACCAACTCTCAAAAATATTTCTCCCCAAACTTAACCCTTAATTCGACTCTGATTAGTTATACTATTTACAGGTATAAGAGATAATAAGCTAGAAAGTAAAGAAAATATCAAGACTAAGACTAATTAACATCAAGACTTACTTATAAATTACATAAAATTTACGTGTCTTAATCTGATTTCACTCCTTATAAATTTTTTCAGCAACGGTATAAAAATCCGGTATAAATAGTAGACAGTCAAAAGGTCGTCAAAATTTCGCAACTTCGTGTTTGACTTTTTATGTCATGTGAAATTTTGAATATTTATATAGGCAAATTTTTTTCGTAAAAAAGTAATTGTAGATTGTTTTCAGTTAGATAAACATATTCCGAAAGACAATTGTTTAGCTTTACCAATGACAGATATCATAAACTTTAATCGAGACAATCTTGTATACAGGGTGTGGCGTAATTAATGGATAATCCTTCACCTGTAGCTGGAGAATATCATAACGGATCAGAAAAATACAATTCATGTTTAGTAAAAGTATCATGGTTTTTTAGTTCTCGGCCATTTTTTAAAAATTATGAAAATTTTACCCTTGGTTACTATTTTTGTTGTCACAGTCGCAAAAACATGAATTACCTCTATCAGGTTTTTATTTATTATACTTAAATAGTTGTATTATCAAATGTATCATGTCATTTTTGTGCTGTTGCCTATTTTATTTTTACAAATACTACCGAAAATAAGTTTTTTTCTTTCAAATCTTTTTTTCTTTGTGTTTGATCGCACATATCATAAAAAACATGTATGCGACTTGACTGAACAGCTTACAAATAATTAGAATTTTTAATTTAAATTGTAAAAAGGTATAACACATGGTATTTAACCCTTAGATTTCAAAGTGATTACCTAATGACTTTGATGAAGGCCTATTTTCCTAAAAACATACGTCTCAGAAAATATTTTAATTATTTCTTTTTTTTATATTTATAATATCTTTTTCACTATCACATTATACATTTTATAATAAGGACAAAGCAAAGCTATTAAACTCGTAGAAAATTTCCCACCGAAAGACCCAGACCCAACTTTTTGTACCTGCTTTATTACCTGCTCCGACGACGAAAAACAAAAGACGGAAAAGTTGTCCCACTCTTTCATGCAATGGGTGACTCTTTCACCCACACACACACAGAAGACTAACATAATTGTTTGTCGTAGTGATACTAGTTTTAGAGGGTTGCTAGAGTCAGTGTGCTACCATACTACTTCCAAGAGATACGTTTTGTTAGTAAGAAAGAATTTATTATTATTGATAAAGTGCTGTGACCTCGGACTTGATTTTGCTCAGTGACATGGACTTGGTAATCCCGTGATACAAATATTGATCTTGTGCTCTAACCCCGGACTTGTTTATTGCTAGTGATTTGGACTTTTAACCTGGACATACCGCGCATTGAGTGCAATGCCTCGATTTGTATACACACCCGCGGAATATGCAGAACTGCATTTTATTTGCGGTCAGTGTGGTGGTAATGCAAGTCAAGCCGTAGAACTCTATCGAGCAAGGTTTCCTAATGCCCGTCATCCTGATTACCGGGTATTTCCAAGAGTGCATAATGCGTACAAGGAAGGCAGAATTCCTGGAACTGGTGGCGGTGGTACTAGCGGCGGGAGGCCACGCCAACATGATGACATAGTCCTTGCTGAGGTTGAAGCTGATCAAACCACCTCCGTGCGAAAAATATCAAGCCGTATAGGCATATCAACAAGAACTGTAAACAGGATTTTAAAACGCGAGAAGCTTCATCCCTTTCATTATAAGCGTGTACAAAGTCTTCTGCCTAGGGACTACCCTTTAAGATTAGCATTTTGTCAAAGAATGTTACGAAAAATAAGAAACGAACCAAATTTTTTTGACAAAATACTATGGAGTGACGAATCTTCTTGTCTAAGACGGCTATTTTAATATGCATAATTTGCACAGTTGGCAGCTGACTAACCCATATTTAGATAGATATATCCCAGTACCAATTTAAAATAAATCTGTGGTCTGGTATCCTTAATGGTGAAGTCATCGGCCCGTTTGAGCTGCCAGATACGTTAACCGCCGAGAGATATCTAAATTTTTTACAAAATGATCTCCCTGGACTTTTGGAGGACGTGACCTTGGAGAATAGAAGGGACATGTGGCTGCAGCACGATGGCTGTCCTGCACATTATGCCCGTAACGTTCGCGAATATTTAGACGCGACATTCCCCCAAAGATGGATTGGCCGTTTGGGATATTTTCTTTGGCCTCCAAGATCACCAGACCTTATCCCTCTGGATTTTTTTTATTGGGGTTGTATAAAGGAGAAGGTGTACAAAAAACCAGTCATATCAGTGGAAGGTTTACGCGAAAGAATATTTGCCGCTGCTCGAGAAATTAAGGAGGCAGGCCACGCGCAACGAATAAAACAATCGTTTATTAGAAGGTGCAGGGCCTGCATTAGAGCTCGGGGTGGTCATTTTGAACACTTGTTATAAAAGTGAATAATAAACTGTGCAAAGATAACCTTCTTTTCTTTCAACTCCTTTAAATTTAATTCATAAATGAATAAAATAATTTTAAAATAAAATTTTAATGAAACCTGTCATTAAGACAATAAATGGGCTCTTTTTTTATAAATTATGAAAATTCTTTGAAACCGAAGGATCGAATACCATCTGTTATACTTTTTACAATCTCAATTGAATAGGCTAATTATTTGTAAGTTGGCCAGTCAAGTCCCCATACATTTTTCTTACGATATGAGCGATCAAACAAGAAGAAAAAATGATTTGAAAGAAAAAAAATATTTTCGGTTGCATTTGTAAAAAAAAATTAGGCAACAGCACAAAAGTGACATGATACATTTGATAATACAACTATTCAAGTATAATAAATAAAAATCTGATAGCGATAATTCATGTTTTTGCAACTGTGACTACAAAATTAGTGAGCAAGGGTGTCATTTTTAATTTTTTTTAAATGGCCGATAACTAAAAAACCATGATACATTTACTAAACATGAATTGTATTTTTCTGATCCGTTATGATATTCTCCAGCTGCAGGTGAAGGATTATCCATTAATTACGCCACACCCTGTATATATAATCGGTTTCTCGACATAGGCTGCAAGAATTACCATGAAATTTAGTATGTAGGGAGTTTTGGGGTAGAAAAACCCATATTATAAATTTTTCCCTTAAAACGTCCGAATTTCCTAATCAATGGCGTAAAGCTTACGTTCGTCCCCTACCAAAAATTACCAATCCCACTAACGCCTCACATTTTCGTCCCATTTCCATCCTTCCCTACCTATCTAAGGTGCTCGAGGCCTGTGTATTTAAGTAGCTGTCCAGGTTTGTTCACCTAACCGATATTTTGTCTCCACTACAATCGGGTTTCAGACCTGGTCATAGCACCACCTCTGCACTATTAAAGGTTCTTAATGATGTGAGAGTAGGCATTGAGAACTCTAAAATAACAGTCCTTGTTTTGATAGATTTCTCGAATGCTTTCAATAATGTCAATCATGACATTTTGTTAACAATACTTTCTAGACTTCCGCTCTCACCTGAGGCTTTAAATTGGATCTCATCGTATCTTCGAGGGCGTCAACAGTCGGTACGCACGGATCAGTCCTCCTCTTCGTGGTGTAATCTAGACACTGGCGGTATTCTTTCTCCTTTGCTCTTCTCATTATTCATTAATTATGTTACTCTCAGACTTTGCAGTATGTATCATTTGTTTGCGGACGACTTTCAGCTCTATAGCCAAGCAGGATTGGATAGTATGTCAAGTGCTATCGATGAGATTAACTGTGATCTTAATCTCATAAAGGACTGGTGTAAAAACTTCGGTTTGACAATTAACCCAAGTAAGTGTCAGGCTATTTTGTTGGGCAGTCCTCGTATTATGGCCAAGGTTGATGTAGGGTCGCTTTCACCAGTTATCTTCGACGGCTCTATAATTAACTACAGCTCCTGTGTGAAAGATCTCGGTTTACACATCGACTGTACACTCAATTGGCAAACACAGACAGCTACCGTATGTCAAAGAGTTACCGGCACGTTGCGTTCCCTTTATCGACATAAAAACTTTTTACCGACACATATCAAAACCTTGTTGGTACAGTCTCTCATATTCCCTATCATCGATTATGGTGATGTGTGCTATTTTGACCTCAATGCAGACAAGTTCGACAAATATGACCGACTACTTAACAACTGTATTAGATTTATTTACAATCTCCGGAAATACGACCACGTATCCCCCTTTCGCTCCAAGCTGCACTGGTTGCCTGTGCGCCAACGTCGCTCAGTGCGAGCCCTGTGTATGCTCTACTCTTTCCTTAACTCACCCAATTCTCCTGCTTACTTAAAGTCCCACTTCCAATATCTTTCTAGTAGTCATGATAAATCCCTCCGCTCCTCAAATAATGCACTTCTCCTTTGTCCCCAACATAGTTCTAGTCTAGTCCATTCCTCCTTCCACATCCAATCTATTCTTCTCTGGAACGCTCTTCCTACGGAAATCAGAATGTCCACAACCAGAGATACGTTTAAGCGCAGAGTCCGACAGTTGTATTTGAAGTATTTGGCAGAATCATGAACATTTTATTATAATTATTGGTTGGTTAGTATCGTGTAATTATGCAGTATGGTATATGTATAATGTATATTATGTTTAATAAATCATTTATTTACTTGTATATTATAGTATAGTATGTAGGTATAATTAGTTTGATATGTATTATGTTTATTTTAATAAAATTTATCTAGTTTGCTACAAATATTATTGTATTTATTTTTATCATTAGTTTTACACGACCTTTCGTATAGTTAAATTTTTGTATTTTTCTAGATGGAAAGCACCTTGGTATTTTGACTCTGTCACCACCCTATGGTTGACTGGTAGAAAATGCCCTATGGCATTAAGTCCGCCATTGTACATTGTACAGAAAGTGTATAAATAAATAAATAAATAAATAAATAAAAATCGATCTAGAAAAAAATCAAAAAATCGACGAAACGCTTCGAGAAAAGGTGGTATGATGGTGCGCTTCGCTTAGCTCGTTTTGGCGAGGGCACGACTGCCCCCCCCCCCCCCCCCCCAGATAAATAAATAAGTATCTTAGATATAAAAGGAGATGTCCCCACTGACTGACTCACTATTCTCGCGGGGGTGTACTGGTACCCTCCCGCCCCAATGCCTTCCGACGGCGGCCTGCGGCGAGTCTGGGCCCCCGCCCGGCACAGCCGATCAGGGCTCGGCTAAGCCGCGGCGCTCATCGCGCCGTACTGCGCAGGCGAGCGATCTTCGCCAACCTGCTGCCTGCACACCTCGGACCTTACAACGTCCAACAGGCGGACACACTCCGCACCACCGCGAGCTCAGCTCGCCCCTCGCCGGCCCCTCAGCCGCGACAACACCACGCTGCGCCGGCTGCTCAGCCGCGCGGCCCACACCAGCCCACCACGAGCTCTCCGCGCTCGCCTGACGTTTCGCCGGCCCCACAGCCGCGCGATGACCGCCGAACCGCACCTTGTGCGGCCACGGAAATCCGCCCTAGCGTGCCGCGCGGGTATCGTTACCGCGCGCCCACCTTCCCGCCACCACTAATAAATTTTCCATCTGTTTTCAGCCGTCGGCTGTCATACGCCGAGGTGAGTGCCTCCAGCCCTCCACACGTAGACAGCCACAGCCCCCTTATACCGGCGCCGTCGGTGAGTACGACGCCGCCACCCACTAAAAAGCCTACCCCTCGCTACCCGTCCCTGGTCGCCGAGCGAATCGACGACTGGGTACGTCACTTCCGCTGTCTTCGCGACACACTGGGGCACATACCCAATGCCAAATATGACGGCCGTGCGATTCGCTTCTCGCCCCAAAGCGAACAAGAGTTCACGGTCGTCAAGCGTTACCTGACAGACCTGGAGAGGCGAGGACAAGCCTCCTGGTTCACCCACTCGCCACCACAAGAAAGGACAATCAAGGTAGGTATCAGGGGCCTACCTTCCTTCACAGACACCGGAGAGATCAGGGCCGGTCTCGCCGGATTGGGATTCGTGGCGGAGCACGTCTCCCTGATCCAGGCGAGGTCTGACCCCGGTGCCTGCCTTTTCTTCGCCCTTATCGCCAGGGCCCCGGATGTCGTACCCGGCATATATAAGGTGCGTAATCTTTTAAATATGCCGGGAGTTCGCATCGAAGCCTGGCGGGGCCGAGGCGGCCCGGCCCAATGCCACCGATGCCTCCAATTCCGGCACTCTAGCCACAACTGCCACCGGAAGGTGGCCTGTGTCCGGTGTGCCGGGGAACACGCTGTGCGGGACTGCCCCCGCTCCCCCGCTGAGACGCCCACCTGCGTTAACTGCAGGGGGGCCCACCCTGCATGTTTGCTCTGTCAACTGTCTGCTGTTGCAGACAGTGCCCGGTGTACCGTAGGGTTGCGCGGAAGCCGCGAGCCGACAACGCCCGCGCTCCCCCCCCCTACGTACCTGCCGACTGCCTGCTGCCTACCTGCTGCCAGAGGCCCCTCCTCCTCCGCCGACTCATACATCACTTATGGCGGAGGCAAATGACTACGTACCAAGGTATGTCCCCCCCTCGGCTTCCGACTCCCCTGCGCAGCCTTCCAGGAGGAAAAAGCAGCTGAGCCCCAGGAGGAAAGCTGCCACACCCCCTGTGGCCTCCCCCTGTGATGCCGTCGCTATCCCAGGTAGCCACCAGCAGGAGCTGGAGCCTTCCGCGCTCGCTCCTCCGCAGCCGGAATGCACGCGGACCACCCGGCGCTCACGGCGCCCCCCGCGCGGACCTGCCGACTCCCCTGCGGCTGTCATAACCGCGGAAATGACCGCCTCTGAGCCCGCATATCTTGCGGCCGCTCCGCACCCGCAGCCTCCAGTGCTCGCTTTGCCGCCTCAAGAGCCGGTGCAAAGCGAGGCCCCCGCATCGACTGCAGAGCTTCTGCAGTCCCTCCTCTCCCTGGTCATGGACCTAGTTCTCAGGGTTCAGGCCGGGGAGGAAGCATCCCAAGCCATCATACAGGCCCTCCTAAAAGGCGCCCCCACATTCGCAGCCCTAATAAAAGTCTGGCTCCCCAGGCCCTAGCTCGGACCCGCGCCTGGATATCTCCGGCATCCAGAAGCAGAAGCAGAAGAAGAAGAATTATAGGAGCCGACTGTGATTGCCGGAGATCCACGACGCGCGTCCCGGACTCGGGACACTCGTGTGCAATGCACCGCCCCCCCCGCGCTCCTTGAACGCGTTAATTTTTTTTTTATCCTTAGTTACAGGATCACCTGTTTTCACAAGCGAGCGGCAGCCGCGTGCCCGGTCAACTGACCTGCTGCCGTGGCATGCCCGCTCGCCCGCAGCAACCGTTCTGACGACACCAGACGCAGGGAGCATCCCGGAGCCACGCGACCGAGACGCCCCCATGCGCGGTTCGCCTCCGAAAATGCACCGTTGGATCGATGCCCCCGCCCCCTTTACCCCGCGCCGGCTCAAACCGGCGCAATGCTTCGTTTTGTGCGCCCGGAGTGTGATGTGGGGCAGCCCTATTGCCCACACGTCAGCCCCGTGGCAGCCCCTTTCCCCCCCGACATAAAAAGTCTGGGGCTCGGGAAATACCCTTTCCCCCCCCCTCATTTCCCTGGTCGGTTATGTCCGTGGTCGACAAAAGCGGCGCGTGTGGGAGTGGACCCATACACGCTTCCTGGTCCCCGGACCAGGACCCCACGCGTCGTCGGAGTCGACCGCAGGTCTTGGCCGCCCACGGCCCTTGCTACCGCGTCATTCCCTCTGCCACCTCGGGTTTCCCCCGCGTTCTGCCGCGGGGGGTCTTCCCTTAAAACCGACTTTTTGCGCCCAGTATTCGTACTGGGTGCGTCGTCCACCCCAATTAGAGGGGCTTAGCCCCTGGTATTGGTTCCCCGCCCAAGGCCCTTTTCAGGGGCCCGCGTGCGAGGAGAAGTCTCCCGTTTTTCAACTGACTCACTAACGTGTAGAGTTGTAGACGCTCGCACAGCCGTAAGCGCTAATGGAAGAAACGTGAAATTTAGACACTAGAAATCGATTTAGTTTTAAATCGATTAAACTTTATAAGGGTACAACACTACAAGTTTCAAATACTTTGTGTCCAAACTGTCTTTAGCTTATAAATACACTATGTGTGAACCAAATCCATGCTACATGAACACACGCGTTGCTGATATTTTCATTAATTTAATATATTTAGAAGCATTATTTTAAGAAATTTTAGCTTTTCGCACGCCTTCCTCAACATAAACTTTAATTGTGCGAAATTTCACTCTCATTCGTACGCACAATTCTCGTAAAATTGTACTTGAAATTTTCGCTTCACGTATTAATATATATATTTACAGCCTGAGGATGTAAAATAAGGGTTGAACGTTTGTATGGTACAAATTTAAAATGTTTACCGATTTTCATGTTTAATAACTACATATTTTATAGCTACTAACTACAAATTAAGGAGTACGTATTTTAAAGTGAAAGTCATTCAGTAATGAGTGAAATGGGGATCTAAAGTTTGTAAATTTTACTCTGAACGCTGATATAGAAGTTACACTATAAGAAAAAAAAACCTTCTAGTACCCTATTGTGATAAAATCATAAAATAACTTATATTTTATGACGTCAAATTTTAAACTACAAAGAGGTCTGCCGAGAGCTTATAACGTCGTGAGAGGACTTAATAGCCCACGCGGCAAAGCTATTTTTACCTTAAAATGAGGCTTTACTCTTTATTGAAGGCCTTAGATTCGAGATCTCTTTAGTACTCGTTGAAACATGCAGCGTATTTGAATGAATGAAATTTATCTTCTTCTTCTTATTTATAAAAATGGATTGCAGTTCCTTTATCTCGCAAAAGTCGAGAATGATTTGACGCGTTTGGCTTATTTTGATCTTGAAATAATTGTGGAAGTTAAGGTAAGGTTTGAACGGAGATAAAATACTAGAAACGACAGTTAAATCTTCCCATACATAATATTCCTTCCTGTTTAACTGGCGATGGTATAAATTCGAATCTCCAGTCAGAATCTCTTGACTGTCAAATATTTATAGGTGCGTAAGTTTATCTGTTAACGCCCGAAATTAATTAATATTAATCTCATTTGAGCTATCTGAGATCATGATTTTCAATATATTTCAACGATCCTAGGATTAACTTCACGTCAATTTACGAAAATTTTTGTTTGAGAATCTAAGATTGAAGTCGATTTAAGATTTTAGAAACGTTATTAATTTCGGACGTTAATTGGAATTCAAAACTGTTTTATTTCAGAAAAATCAAACCGGCCCTAGTAGGTTATAGGTGAAAAAAAAAGGTCGCCATGTCTTTTCGTTCGCTCCAGTGTAGGCCCCGATTTCACGAAAAAGTGCGATCCCCTTATCTACCGGAGAGTTTTGAAAATATGATATTCAAAAAAGGCTCAAAAGACGCGTATTCACGAGAGCTGTAAGGTGCAAAAAATATATTCGAGGGAGTCAAAAATGAAAAAAGTAAAAAATTAAATGGTAAATAGTAAAACCATTTACCATTTAATTTAAATTTAGCATAATTAAAGTCTCTTTCTAAAATAATAGGAAATTAGTCACCTCAACATCTACGCGTACGAAGTCACGGGCAAAAGCTAGTCTAAGAATAAAATAATTATCATTCAACGTTGTAGTTAATTTTGTAACCTTTTCCTTATCCCGACTTTCTCGTCGCTCAGCGACAATACTTTTTCAAATTTCGTAGATTAATTTCTAATGTACTCGATAGTCGTGTGAGGCACGAATCGGTGAATTGACACAGTTAAAGTTTATAGAAAGGAATTCTATAAACTTTAACTGTGTCAATTTCATACTCTTCCAACTCAAAGTTTTTGCTTCACGTATTAATTTAATATACGATTTCAATGGTGAAGAAAATGCTTTCGAATGCAAAATTTCAGAAAATAAGTAAATGTTTTTTCGCATTACCTAAGTAATAATATTATTCAGAATTTCCTTTATTTTGTTTTTTTTACTAGTAGCGTTTATTGACTACTAGCTAAACGTAGTAATAATTAACGTTTTAGTAATAAGTAAGCTTATGTGACATCAGAGGTCAACCGTGTGAGGTTATAGGTAGACAAGTACGACCTTTAAAACAGCAACGCAAGAAATCTTGCAAAATGAACGAACATAATTTAATTAAAGATTGTAGTATTCTATAAGGCCAAGGAATCCCTTGATAATGGCGAAACTGGCGATTAATCTAAGCCTGTAACAGAATTAGGGAGATATATACCGTCTGAGGTAGAGTCACGTCGCGTCGTAGTTCCATTAGAATGTAAAGCGGCCGGTAGCGGGGCAATA
Source organism: Phengaris alcon alcon (assembly GCA_037179445.1). Classification (NCBI taxonomy): domain Eukaryota; kingdom Metazoa; phylum Arthropoda; class Insecta; order Lepidoptera; family Lycaenidae; genus Phengaris; species Phengaris alcon. The sequence goes on from JAYRCH010000309.1 coordinate 808,626, forward strand.
TAACTCATAATTCGATCGCTATCGATCCATAGATGCATAATGCATACACGTGATTTACATTGTAATGTGAACCTCGATATACTGGGTGATTTTTTATTCCGTTTCAGGAAAAAACAGGGTATAATAAGAAATAGAGTACTTTGGCATACTTGGTTCACTTTATTTTTTCTAACTTGGCGAAATATTCTTTTACAAAATGGCAAAATATTTTATAATATATACTTTAAAAGGACGATTTCGAAGGAAATAATTAAACAAAAAATGAAAACCGACTTCCAAAGTAAAATGCACAAAAAATTATGAAATAAAACTTATTTTCTAAATAATTCCCCTTTTATTAGTCGGTTTTCATTTTTTGCTTAAAATAATAAGTTGTCACTTTTTTGTTGTGTATATTTATTATATTATAATTATACTATATATTACATATTAAGAAAGTTATATATACAAAAAGCCTCCGCTATTGTCACTCTCTCGGCAAAACAAACTCAAGTGTTATTTCATCCCAGTTTTCTGAGAGGCCGTGGTATTTCCCCAAAAACGCTAACCGATCTGCGGCTCTACTAAACAATTACCAGTGATGATTTTGATTATATACTATTATTATTATTAAATAAATATTATTATCTATTGTTATAGTCGGCGGCAAAAATGTAGCAGTAAGCATTAAATATACTAAAGTGATGATGACGACCACAAATATAATTTTGGCAATAGCAAAATTTCAAAGATATTGATATCGGTGCACAAAACTGATGGGTAGTTAGTACCTATGTCATCATAATAATATAAATGTTGGTGTTTCGTGTGAAGATGGTGGTGATGATTTCGTGTTGGTGATGATGACACTTAATGTAAGTGGTATGATGGCATACGCTTGCAGCTCTTTAAACAACGCCGGAATCCCCAAACATGCATCTAAGGACTCAGGAGTTCTGGCCAATACTTTTGGATCCAGTGTATACCTTGGTGCAAAATCTTACTTTTTGGTAGCATATGCTTGGACTACTTCAGACAAAGTCAAAATTACTATATGTGTCCATATAAATTTCGAAGAGTTCCCACGATTTATCATGGATCCCACTTTGGGTCACCACTTTGGTGGCCAAGGGACAGATTTAGAATTATAATAGCCTTTACAACAACAAAATAATTTTGCAAATAGGTTCACAAACGGCAAAATAATGTTCAAAGATATCCGTGTCAGTGTAAAACACTATGAGAAGTAGGTACCTATTATGTCATGTATGTTCTGATGATGTGTACTGTAATTGACATAGTGGTATATGCTTGCAATTCTTTAAACAACGCCGAAATCCCCAAAAATCTATATATATATATATAAAAAAAAGTCGTGTTAGTTACAGTATTTATAACTCAAGAACGCCTGAACCGAACCTGAAAATTGGTGGGAATGTAGCTTAGAACCAGGAGACGGATATAGGATACCTAAGTGCTCCGCCGAGTCAGTCTGTCTGTATGTATGTACAGACAGACTGACTTAAGTATCCTTTGTCCGTCTCCTATTTTCAGTAGTTTTTTTTAAATATTACGTAGTTTTCAAACACTACTGAAAGGATTTTCATGCCGTTTACATTTACCGACAGAGTGGTTCCTTAGGAAGTTTTAGGTCGATAATAAACTTAACAATTTCCACAAAACCTTAACAACTTAAGGTTTTGTGGAAATTGTTTGATTTATGACGATAATTGTTGAAGGTGTCAGAAAAAATCAGGCCGTCTGGGAACTTTTATTGAAAACGCTGCTTAACCTAACCCGTTGAAGATAAATAACAAAACAATGTATCGTGTGATTGTTTCTCTTTTATAGGTCTACAAAAATGTCCACGATGGCATAGATATGTTAATACCTATTTTAAGAATAGGTTATTATACCCATTATAAGTTTAAAAAAAATATCAGAAATAATGTGGTATTTTGAGAAGCTATTTAGACGGATACAATTTAAATATCCTTATCTAGGAGATCATATATAGGAGATATCTTAATAATAGGTCTTTACCTATGAAATTGCCGTTCTGCAGTACTGGCCATTTCAAATCAAAATAATTTTTGTTTGGCTAAGAATTCTAATTTCAAATTAATTTTATTTTAAAAACATGGAATTCTTTTTCAAAAAGTAGTCATTTTTTTATTGATTAGTGTTACATTTTCATCGCATTTCAATCTTTTTCGTCATTATGGATACGTTAAAAATTCGAGTAATTATGGAATATGCGTACCGTCGTGGCAGCAACGCGGCACAAGCGGTTCGCAACATCAACGACGTTTACGGAGCTAACACTACAAACCAACGCACCACCTGTTATTGGTTTGCTCGCTTCCGTTCTGGAAATTTCGACCTGAAAAATGAACCTCGCGGTCGTCCGAAGACTTTGGTCGACAATGACGAATTAAAGGCGATTGTGGAAGCTGATGATACACAATCTATGGCTTAATCAGCAGCAGCTTTCGACGTTAGCGTCAAAACAATATTGGTCCATTTGCGTCAAATTGGCAAGGTAAAAAAGCTTGACAAATGGGTGCCCCACGAACTCAATGATCGCCAGCGCGAAGTACGCGTCGAGACGTGCCTTGCACTGCTCATCAGACACACAAATGAAGGAATTTTGGACCGCATCGTTACCTGCGATGTAAAATGGATTTTGTTTGATAACCGCAAGCGCTCAGCAAGTTGGTTGTATCCTGGTTCAGCACCTAAACAATACCCTAAACGAAAACTTACCCCTAGAAAAGTGATGGTCACTGTTTGGTGGTCTAGCGCCGGTGTGATTCATCACAGATTCTTACCAAATGGCGTGAGCATTACTGCAGATGTGTAGTGTGAAGAACAATGATGGAGAAGCTGGCACATCTCCAACCAGCATTGGTCAATCGCTCGTCTCCGCTGCTCCTGCACGAAAACGCGCGAACTCATACTGCACAGCAGACGGTCTCCAAGTTGCAAGAACTGGGGTTGGAAGCTCTCCGTCATCCGCCCTACTCATCAGACCTTGCGCCTAGAGACTACTACTTTTTCCAGAATTTGGATAACTTCTTGGCGGGAAAAAAATTCAATACCCGAGAGGCAGTACAAAATGCCTTTGAAGAATTTGTTGCCTCCTGTCCAGCTGATTTCTTTAAGAAGGGCATCAATAAACTGCCACTGCGTTGGCAAAGATGCATTGATTGCATGGGTGATTACTTCGATTAATACAAATAAAAAATACATAAAAAAAATTCGTTTAAATTTTTTCATACAAAACGGAAATTTCATAGGTAAAGACCTAATATTAAAAACTACGTGTGAATTATAGAGTATATATTTTTACTCTGTATTATTATTTTCTATTAATTATTGGGTATATTTTCTAAAGCAGTTTTTTGCGACGAATACTCTCCCACGCGGGTGAAGCTGCGGGGAAAAGCTAGTGTATCTATAAAGAGTCAGGAGTTCTGTTCAGGACTTTTGGATCCAGGGACCTTGGTGTAAAATCTTACTTTTTGGTAGCATATTGCACTTGTACTACTTAAGAAAAAGTCAAAATCAGCTTATGTGACCATATAAATTTTGAGGAGTTCTCTCGATTCCTCATGGATTCCATCATCAATTCACCACTTTTGGGATACATCAATAATTAATTTTGAAAAGATGTTTACAGACGGCGGATGTACAAAAAATAATAATATACGAGTATTAGGTCATTACATATGAAATTGGCGTTTTGTAAAAGAGGGAAAATATAGTCGATTTTTATTTCATAGTCACAATATATTTATTTAATCAAACCATTCGGACAGGAATCAATGAAATCTTTAAAGGTGATTTGAACTGCCCCATTGGAGTTCAATTTTTCCCTTGCAAGAAGTTATCCAAATTTCGAAAAAAAATCGTAATCTGTTGGAGCAAGGTCCGGGAAGTACGGTGGATGTCTTAGATATTCCAATATTCCTCTAATTTGGTAGCCGTCTGTTGTGCAGTGTGTGGTCTAGCGTTGTCCTGAAGCAGCAGTGGCCTAGAGCGAATGACCAACCTCGGTTGTTTAGCAGCTAGCTTTTCCATCATAATTTGCAGTTGCTGGCAATACACATCTGCCGTAATAGTCTGTCCAGATTTAAGAAAGCTGTAGTGAAGGACACCGGAACTAGCTCACATCCATCCACCAAATTCTCACATGTAACTTTTTTGAGTCAATTTTCGATTGTGGCAGGCGTTGGCTGGTTCGCCAGGGTTCAGCTATTGCGATGAGCGTTTCCGATTATCGTACAGGATCCACTTTTAATCAAAGGTAATGATTCGATTTAAAATCCCTTCATTATTGTGAAGTTTGTTTGTGCGTTTGCTGCTTTGCTGCTGCTGCACTCAATTCATGAGGTACCCACATTTCAAGCTTTTTCACCTTCCCAATTTGCTTCGTGGATTGCAAAGTGGATTAAAACAGTTTTATCACTAACACCGCAGCCTGCAGCTAACTCAGCTGAGGATCCGCTTCCACAATAGCCTTCAATTCTTCATTATCAACTTTGGTCTCCGGCCGTCCACGGGGCTTGTTCTGCAGGTAGAAATTCCCAGAACGAAAACGTTAGGAAATCAATTTTTGATAAGTCGCCAAATTCGTTCGATTGTAGAAATGACCAAGTAGTGATAACCAGATTACGTATTGGACACACTAACATAACCCATATTTATTTTATAACTAAACAAAACATAAATATGTGCAAGTGTGGATCTGATTTATCAGTTTTACATTTACTCGTAGATTGTATAGAATTTCATTTAGGAAAAGGAATATGTAACTTACCTAATAATTTAAAACAGTGTTTGAATGGAAATGGTTGTGATTGTACTTTAAAATATTTAAAACTCATTAATGTATATAAACTTATTTAAGTTTAATAATATTTGTATTTAAGAAGTTGGTTAAATGACCTAGATGTTAAAAACGACCTTAAATAAATTAATTAAAAAAATATATATCGTTACATTAAAATAAAATATACTAGGAAATATTACGTATATATTAATTTAACGGGTAGTTTTAAGCAAATTACGGACGAATGCTCAATGTGTCATTGTGTCATATATGTTTTTTGTTTTTTTTGTGCCTAAGCTAGTCCATTCTGCATACGATTATTGTCTGGCTCTTCCCTACAAAAACACTACTAACAATTAAATTCCTAAATAAATAATAATAAAATACTTTATTTAGTAGTAAAACTGTGTAAAATGACTAAGTTGGCAACATTTATTCTGCACTGAACGGATGGATTGAACGGACCATGTGTGACAAATCGCTTCAGTTCTCGACAGAGCCGCGGCCGTGTGGGTGTGTATCGTGTAGAAGCGTAGTGAGTTTACAATTAATAAACACGACCCTAGCTCGCGGCAAACCAGAACGAACTGATGCGATTTTTCCGTGTGTGTGCTCGAATCCAGTCAGGCCGAAATGACGTCAGTTGGGTCGGTTGCGATTTTTATTAATTTAATTATGAAAATCGTGTATAGAAATAGTTACAACTTTAGCCGAATTTAAAGGGGAATATTTAGAAAATAAGTTTCATTTCATACTAATTTGTGTATTTTTACTTTGGAAGACGGTTTAACTTTTTGTTTAAAAATACTATTTTTTTTCCTGTTTAGTGATATTTGTTAAATTATTATTAATACATTTTAAGAACGTTTAAAATAAACGATCGAATGTATAATTGAATACGCGCCAACCTTCTATTAGGTATTGTAAAAAAGACGATGATTACTGTAAGTTACATAGTGGCATATGCTTGCAGTTCTTTAAACAATTCCGAAATTTCCAATGAGGAGTTCTGTTCAGTGATTTTAGATCCAGGGTAAACCTTGGTGCAAAATCTTATGTTTTGGTACCATATGCTTGTGCTACTTCAAAAAAGTTAAAATCACTACGTGTGTCCATATAAATTTCGAGGAATTCCCTCGATTCCTCATTGATCCCATTATCAGGTTTCCACTTTAGTGACTAGAAGACCAATTTCGAATTATACCCTTTACAACAACAAAAGAATTTTGCAAGTAGGTCCATAAACGGCAGAGTAATGTTCAAAGATATCCGTGTCGGTGTAAAATACCATGAGATGTACCTTTTATATCATCATAATGTGATGATAGTGGTGATGATGATGATGAGTACTGTAATTGACATAGTGGCATATGCTACAGTTCTTTAAGCAACGCCTAAATCCCCAAACACATATCTATAAGAAGTCAGGAGTTCTGTTCAGTACTTTTGAATCCAGGATTTACCTTGGTACCAAATCTTACTTTTTATTAGTATATGCTTGGATTATCAGAAAAAGTTAAAATCATTATGTATTCATATAAATTACGAGGAGTTTCCCCGATTCCTCATGAACCCCATCATCAGGTCACCACTTTCATGTTAAAGGGGCCAATTTGGGAATACGGCCGAACACAATTATACCGCCGAACACAATTATACAGCCGAACGTATAACCACCTCTTTTTTTTGGAAGTCGGTTAAAAGTAAATACAATCTTCGTATAAGATTTACGCAATCCTGACCAAAATTGCTCGATATAATCCTGTTGTAGCTTATATTTTTTCCCGAAATTTCCCCCAAATCGATATGTTCATTAAGCGGGGGTTTGATTTCGTGCTCAGCCATTAAGAACGGAGGTCGGGGAGTTGTAATTGGTTGTATAGAGCACCGCCAGCTATAGAGGAGCTGTAATGAGGAATACATACGCCGCTAATAATATCTTTAGCTTTATACCAGCTTTTGCACGCGGCTCCGCTCGCGTAAATAAAATATCCCACGGGAACACTGTACTTTTTCGGGCTAAAAAGTGGCCTATGTTTTAATCTAAAGACAAATTTCATCAAAATATGTTCAGTAGTTTTTGCGTGAAAGAGTAACAAACATCCAGCCATCCCATACATTCATCCATCCACACAAAATTTCACATTTATAATATTAGTAGGATTATCTAAAAGTACACTACCAATTAAATATTAGTTCTACTAATTACAACATTGCTTGTATTCACACACTAATTCATTGGCTTTTTGTTTCATTTTATTGGTGAAAGCTAAAAGATCGCAACAAATAGTGTTTATTCTAAATAACAACGTCAATTTTTTAATTTTCATTGTTTTGTAGATAGGATACTATCTTTACCCAGAGGTTACGGATTATGGATACGGTGGATACGGAGATACGGACATTTGATAATGAATTCATATTTTCAGTAAGTTCTTAAAGTGATAGCTCAAAGGACAGATGTGGTAGCAGAATAAATGCGAGCGAAAAAGTGTATACGAAAATAAATAGCGGGCAATTTACCTACGTATGTACTATTGTAAATTAGGCAAATTATATTATGAATCTAATTCAAAAGAAGGTAGAGTGTTGTCATAATTTATTTGTATTACTTCAGAAAAAGATAATATCACTATATGTGTCCATATAAATTTAGAGGAGATTCCTCGATTCCTCATGGATGCCATCATCAGGTTACCACTATGGTGATAACGAGACCAACTTAGGATTATACCCTTTACATCAAAAAAGAATTTTGAAAATAGGTCAACAAACGGCGGAGTTATCGCTGAACGTACAAAAAAATTATAAATATATATATAAATATATACAGCCAAACGTATAACCGCCTCCTTTTTTTGGAAGTCGGTTAAAAATAGGAATCAATAGGGGGATGGGGAGGAGGTTTAACGGAAGTGTTGTCCGGCGTGATTAATGAACCCGTGGGGTTTTAGACACACCACTTATAAATATACAGTATAATACTGTATACTCGTATTTATTAATAGATACTAGAGCTCGCATTATGGTTGAGATTCGCCATAGTGATTCATAATCAAAATTTAAGGTTTGGACTTTATAAGGGTCTTTTGCCTCTTAGATATAAAAAAAAATGTAATGTTGTGAATCTGTCATACGTGTTACCAAATCACAGAGTAAATAATATATATTTACGTAAAATTTTATTAAACGAAGTGTTAGAAATCTGAGGTAGTGTGATATTAGGTCTTTACCTATGAAATTGCCGTTTTGTATGAAAAAATTTAATCGAATTTTTTCATGTTATTTTTTATTTTTATTAATCGCAGTAATCGCCCATGCAATCAATGCATCTTTGCCAACGCAGTGACAGTTTATTGATTCCCTTCTTAAAGAAATCAGCTGGACGGGAGGCAACAAATTCTTCAAAGGCATTTTGTACTGCCTCTCGGGTATTGAATTTTTTTCCCGCCAAGAAGTTATCCAAATTCTGGAAAAAATAGTAGTCTGTAGGCGCAAGGTCTGGTGAATAGGGCGGATGACGGAGAGCTTCCAACCCCAGTTCTTGCAACTTGGAGACCGTCTGCTGTGCAGTATGAGGTCGCGCGTTGTCGTGTAGGAGCAGCGGATACGAACGATTGACCAATGCTTGTTGGAGATGTGCCAGATTCTCCATCATTGTGTTCAGTTCTTCACAGTACACATCTGCAGTAATGCTCACCCCGTTTGGTAAGAAGCTGTGATGAATCACACCGGCGCTAGACCACCGACCGTCACAACAACGACGGTCGACCGAACAGCGACCATCACTTTTCTAGGGGTAATTTTTTGTTTAGGGCATTGTTTAGGTGCTGAACCAGGATCCAACCAACTTGCTGAGCGCTTGCGGTTATCAAACAGAATCCATTTTTCATCGCAGGTAACAATGCGGTTCAAAATTACTTCATTTGTGTGTCTGTTGAGCAGTGCACGTCTCGACGATCATTGAGTTCGTGGGGCACCCATAGTCAAGCTTTTTTACCTTGCCAATCTAACGCAAATGGACCAATATTGTTTTGACGCTAACGTCGAAAGCTGCTGCTAATTGTGACACAATCGCCTTTAATTCGGCATTGTCGACCAAAGTCTTCGGACGACCGCGAGGTTCATTTTTCAGATCGAAATTTCCAGAACGGAAGTGAGCAAACCAATAACAGGTGGTGCGTTGGTTTGTAGTGTTAGGTCCGTAAACGTCGTTGATGTTGCGTGCCGCTTGTGCCGCGTTGCTGCCACGACGTTACTCATATTCCATAATTACTCGAAATTTTAACGTACCCAACGTATCGATGACGAAAAAGATTGAAATGCGATAAAATTATATTTTAATAGTATTAATCCTAGTTACCACTGTCCGCTGAATCACAAGCTGTTACTTTCTCTGCGTGGCAAAACGAAAAGGGGAGCATTTGACCTAAGTGCCTCTTTAATTTAGTTTGAGTGATCGGCCGAATGTGAGTTTAGGTGAATATGTCCTAATGTGTCTGACCTAAGGCTAGGCGTAGACAGATAAAGTACTATTGTCCGCCTACGCCGAGCCCAATAGGCAGATAAAAAAACTGACAGCTGGGGAATTACAAAACATTTCACATGCATCGTCGTTTGAAAAAGTTAACATTTGTAGGGACCGTAAATACCCTAAAAGGTTTTCAGTCTTGTTAAATCGACGTACATATTTTATCCCGAACTAGCTGTGACCGACGATGCTGCACGGAATATCCAATATCTACTTGAGGGAAATTGTGTTTTATAGTGTTAGTTTTAAAAGTCGGTGAAGTTGATCTTGCTAAAGTACATAGCGCTCGTTAGTTTTGCTTGGCGTGAAATCTGTCAAAGTATAAGCAAACTCTATGTATAGGTACAGCGTAAGAGACGCCATTTCACAAGAATTTCCACTTTTATTTTAATTATCTTTATTATCATCATATACTTATAAGCCATATTAATACGAGATGCTTATATTTTGAGTACAGTTTAACGAGAATTGTGCAAATGAAGGAGTATAAAATTTGGCCGGTAAATTAAAGTCTTTGTGGAAGGTGTGAAGAAAACTTATGTTTTTATAACACTTTTATTAGTTTCAACTGTATGTTTGCTTGCTTGCTTGTTTGTAACCGACTCCTTTGGGCTCGATTTTGTCCTATTTTGAACGATCATTTAATTCAAACTTTGCACACCTGTTAAAGACCGATGACAATGCAATAAAATATCCGATTATCCTGATTAAATTCGCCAGGATTCATCTTTCTTTCTTTTCTTTTTTAATTCTTTTCGCATACTTTGCATGAGAGTAAGAGAGATAGAACTAGTGCGCGAACTACGCATGCGTGCAGTTCCAGGCTTACTCTTTGGTCCCCCGGTTAATAGATAGCAAATCGTATCAAAAAGCAAAAAATAAATTATATTTAAAAAAAACTAATAAACACGCTTTTATAGATAATTAAATATAATTTAATAAATTTGGATTAAGAACAGTGTAAATGAAAAATAAATATTTATTATTGTAAAAAAGCGTGGGGTGCATAGTGTCAATAGTTATAAACATTTTATTGGCAGATATGAGAAGGATCTTCACTTTGATAATATCTTAAAAATCACTTTAAACGAAATCTGACCGTTTGAAGTGGATCAAAATCAAATCCACTGCAGTCGGTTACATACAAACAAACGTACAGGTGAAGACACTGCACCCCACGCTTTTTTACAATAATAAACATTTATTTTTCATTTACACTATTCTTAATTCAAAATGAAATTTTATTTTTATTTTTTAGTTAGATTTTCTATAAAAGCGTGTTTTTTTAGTTTTTTTTAACTATAATTTATTTATGTAATGCTAATTAGAATACGTTATTAAAAGTTTGTACAAGAAAGTGCTTTGCTTAACAGCCTCCGTGGTCTAGTAGTTAGAGCTTGGCTCTCGACTAGTAGGTCGTGGGTTCGATTTCCGCATTGGAATAACAAAAAATGTCGTTTCCAAGTTTGGTTAGGACAATGCAGGCTGATCACCTGATTGTCTGACAAGAAAGATGATTCATGCTTTGTATGGGCATGTAAAAAGTCGGACTTGCGCGTTATCTCTCGCCAGTCGTATCGGTTATCCGTCCCATTGGGTTATTAGAGTAAAGGTAGAGAGAGAGTGCTCTTGTGTACTGCGCACATACTTGGGCACTATAAAATTACTCCTGCGTAACTGGCCTGGTTTCAATGAAACCGGCCACCGTCACAGAAATCGGAGTGTACAAGAAAGTGCTTATTGTAAATTTTCAAGCGAATATTTATTTATTTATTTTAAACACTTTATGCAACAATTGTACAAATACGGGCAAATAAACTTTGTGATAATAAAGGTAGCCAGCCACCGCTCTATATACATCAGTAATCATCCGACAGAACATTTAAATAAAAAAAACGGTTTATAGTCAGCTAACCTTATGTAACTAATACGTTATGTAAAAAAATTTACCTTGAGTAACTGCTGTAGGTGTAATACACCATCGATACGTCTTGCGAAAAGTCGTATCTTTCGTGCACGTCTCTCTGCGCGATTGCGAGGTGGCCTTCTCGTATTTGCATTCACGTTTCTCTGAGCTTCTCGGTGAGTCTGAATGAACCTTTAAATAACTTTATAGATATCAAAAAGCCTTCAAAAAGTGACTGAATGAGGCGTGATTGAAACTAACTGATAAGCTGGTCACAGTTATTCTGGGAGTCTCTGTGGAGTGATGAACAGTTGCGTGTTTCTGAGAAAGATTTAAATTAGTTCAGAGATGTTCCGTTCTTCAACTCTTCGCCCACTGTAAGAATACACTTTCATGCTTGCACTAAGATTGAGTGACTTCATATTATGCAGTTCGTGCTCGGCTACTAATAAATACCTAATCATATATTATTATAAGTATAATGTTGTAAAATTTATGAAAACGGAGGAGTATGAAATTTGACACAGTTATAGTTTATATGGAGGAGGAGTAAAGAGCACTAGTATTTTTTCTATTAATGTTTAAAAATATATAAATTAATAAAATTAACGTTATGTAACACACTACCATCTGTTTGTATAATAATAGTAGGCGTATGTTTGACACAAAATTTTGTCGCACGTTTGTTAATCTATGTCTTTCACATCCTTCCATAGACAGTTTATTGCGTATCTACGAGGTAATAGCTTTAACATACGTACAAATTTGGTGGGACCAGAGATTAGGTTGCCAAATTAGGGGTTTCTCCCTAAAATTAGGGAAGAGTTATTTTTAAAGCTTTGTATATTCTGTTTTTAATTAAATTAAGCTACTGAACTGTTATATAGACATACGATTTGAAAGGTCAACCTGTAGAAAATAAACTATACATCTAATGTACTACACGGACAAAATAGTATTACAGAACAATATATTTTTTTATTTGTATAACAGTTTATTTAAGTTTGGGGAGAAATATTTTTGAGAGTTGGAACACTGCACGAAAACCGGAATGCACTGTAAATAGAACTCTGTGCTAATATAATAGAGCTGAAAATCAAACACACGAGTGTCGTGCTGTCATAATGGTATGGTCAGACCAAATCGGTACGTGTATAAGCGTTCTAAAGAATTTGACAATGAATTTTTGTCGAATTTCGACCACTAGTTGACCATTAGTAATAATTAATTGGTCATATTATGCTTGGGGAAAACGAACTGGAAATCACAACAATAATTTTTATATTGTTGCTTATTAAACACACATGCTATTTAAGTATAACTAAGCAATGGTAATTTAAAGTGTGAATTGTACGACAAAACTAGTTTGGATCAAAGCGCAAGTGGCAAACCGTAATCGGAAATTGTAATGAATACTGGACTGTACCTTTGTTATTGTACAGAATATAAGTATCAAATTATTGATGAAATTCTAAAATATTAGTTTATATTATGTATTATTAACAGTAAGCACAGATAGACATACAGAGCTAAACTTTAAAGATTATATATGCTATAACGGAATCCAAAATCGTTGCATGAAATAATATTAAAGTTGAAACCTAGTTTATGAAATGTTTATTGTAAAGAGCCCCCGAGACGATCAAACGGTTTGACTCAAATACGTAAATTTATGTTTGGGTTAAACCAATTTGATCTAGACCAATGTCTACAAAGCTAGTTTGAACGGTTTGTAATAACATTTACGGGTTTGAAGCTCGTTTGATGGAATTACATATTTTTGTTTTGTTTGACAGTGAAGTGACCAAATGATCAAGTGATCAAACCGACGTCAAACGGTTGCATCAAACACGTAAGGCTTGATGTCAAACCGTTTGATCGTCTCGGCTCGGCATCTTTAGGGTCAATTTACACCGAAACGAACCGATACGTGACATAGTGCATTTTTAAGACACATAGCTATTCAAAATTGAACTTTATTCATTACAGAAGAACATACACGTTTCATTGTAAGAGTAATCTTAAAAACCTAACCAAGAGCATGTCAAGACATGTCTAAGGAGGGTTCCGTAACTATCAATGCGTAATAGGTTTTTTTCCAATTACTTCAAAAGTAACTGTCAGATTTCGTTCAAAATAATTTTATTTAAGAGTATATAGTATGATCTGTCAGCATGGAAAATTGCACGTTTCTAAGTCTCATAGTTTAGAAATGCCAGGGGAGGGGGGCCAATTTGTAAACCACTTTGGAGGTAGATTACTCAAAAATGGTTTTTTCAAACTCACAAATTTCATCAATTTATATTCATAATTACAGAAGCTAGAAGCGCGGACAAACCTACAGACGGACGGACAGAGCGAAACTATAAACTATCTTTGAGTATTACGGAACTCTAAAAATGAAAATACATAATATATGTACTGTGGTCTGTCCCGGGGTTTTGGGATATTTACAGTTTTGTATGCTTTCCTAGTTCATAAAAAGCGAGTAGATTCAACTCGTATGCTTAGAAAATTAATTCAACTTTGCTACGTTCTGTTCATTGAAATTGTTGCTCGTTATATTCACAGCACGTCTCTCGTTCACGAGAGTCAGATGTTCTGAGCAGAATCTGATCGTGGAAATTACTGGTCCATGCCTGTTGCTTATATACCGCCTTGTATTACGTATTTAAAGACGGTATTTAAACAACAGTCAAATTATGTTTAAATTTTGTTTGAAACTAAATATGAATTTCGTTTGAACGTTAAGTATATATCAATCTTGTTAAAAATGAACTGCTTTTCTTCTTAGCTGTGGCAAATAATATATTATATATTTTATCCTGCTACCCCTGTTAGCTACCACCATCCAAGGTTGTTGTAAGAGGAAGTTGGGCCTCTCGTCAATATAGTCTCTCATGAAAAATTAGCTTGATAGTAATCATTTAAAAAAATTTTACCCGCACCCCGGACTATTATTTTTTCTGTATTAGTTTAATAGCTTTTACTACAATTAAATAATATCTCCATCAATAGGAAATCGGTCACGTGATCGCTTCCCCGTTGACCCCACGAGAGGTCGAATATTATCCCATTTCCTTCACCGTTTGAGCTGAACTTCTTTAAACTGTGTGTTAGATTCTCGGCATTATTTTGCAAAACCCTAATTAAACTAAAAACATTATTGACGTTATCGGGAGGGTCGACAGGGATTGGGGGAAAAATCTTATACAAAAACGTCGTGATCGTGTATACCTCCATGTGTAAGTGGGGCATGAGTTAACAGCTTATAGCTAGGAGCTATGGGGCACTGGAGTGAATGGCTGAAATAGCACAGGATGTGTTCCACATTACCGTGAAGTGTAAACTACTCTTCCTTTGGTACAGATAAGGTCGCACTCTTTGTAATTTGTTCTAGAGATAACATTTAGTAAAAAATAGAAAATGTTTTTTTTTCATTTTAGCGTTCGCAATGAGGCTACTACGTTTTTTAATTTCGACTCACTTTTTGGAAAATATCAAAGGTATAATAATTAATACTAGAGATCGCCCTGTGGTCGAAATTCGATCATAATTCATATTGAAATTTTTTAGTTAAAATTTTTAGGGTTCTTTTGTTTCTTAGATACGCAATAAAAATGTGTAAATTTTTCTATTATATTTAAGGGCCATACTGACCATCCAGCCTGCAAGCCCCAGGGCGCGGATTGTAGGCAAAAATTATAAATGTTTGACGCTATTGACACTAACGACGGCTATTAGTACCGTTGCTGGATTTGCTGGATGGGCCGTGAGTATAGGGCCTTACAGTGTCAGATTTAAGCGCTACACTCACGGTCCAACCTGCAAATCCAAGGCCGCGGACTTGTCGGCAAAAATTATAAATTATTGGCACTAATGACTGCCATTACTACCGGTGCTGGATTAGCAGGCTATTCAGTTATTGACCCCCCCTTCCTTCTCAAAATTACTCTTCTTATACTAATCAAGAGTACAACTGTAGTTTTTGAAATTGTCCTGGTTGAAATTTGTAATATTGTAATTGTTTGTTTTTACAATATTTTGCATCGTATATTACCGCAAAAGTATAAATTACGTTTAATAATTTTTGGATTCAGTACTATACAGTTCTATACAGTACTATACAGTACTATACAGTACTATACAGTACTATACAGTACTATACAGTACTATACAGTACTATACAGTACTATACAGTACTATACAGTACTATACAGTACTATACAGTACTATACAGTACTATACAGTACTATACAGTTCTTGTACAGTACATTAACAATAATGAATACGTGTGTGTGTACGTATAACCAAATCCATGGTAGTGTGTGTTGCTGATATTTTCAATAATTTAATGTATTTCTAAGCATTATTTCAAGAAATTTAAGCTTGTCGCACGCCTTCATCAGCATAAACTTTAACTGTGCCATATTTCACTCTCATCCGTACTCACAATTCTCATAAAAGTGTAAGTCACGTATTATATATAGATTATTATCATAGGAAATAGGTATAATATTATATTAGGTCCTTACATATGAAGTTGGCGTTATGTCTTACTGGCCACTTTGATCTCAAATATATCTTCTTCGGTTAGGAATTTCAATGTCCAATTAATACCGCTATTTACTCATGTATTTTTGTTTCGAAAACAGTAATTCATTTATTTTTTCCTCTTTTGGTTTTTTCTTTGCATCACTCTGTTTACAAAATGGAAAACTTGAAATAACGTATTATTTTCGAGTACGAGTTCCACCGTGGCATCAGTGCTGCAAAAACGGCTCGAAGGATTAATGATGTTTATGGCGGCGGTGTCGCAAAAGAAAACACATTGCGTTTTTGGTTCCAACGATTTAGTTCTGGAAATTTCGACCTGCAGAACAAGCCCCGTGGACGGCCGGAGATAATCGGAAATGCTCATCGCAATGGCTGAGCCCTCGTGAACCAGCCAAAGCCTGCCCCAAGCGAAAATAACTAAAAAAAAAGTTACTTGTGAGCGTTTGGTGGACTAGTGCCGGTGTCGTTCACTACAGCTTTCTTAAATCTGGCCAGACGATTACGGCAGATGTCTATTGCCAGCAACTGCAAATCATGATGAAAATGCTAGCTGCTAAACAACCGACGTTGGTCATTCGCTCTAGGCCACTGCTGCTTCAGGACAACGCTAGACCACAACACTGCACAACAGATGGCTACCAAATTAGAGGAGCTTCAATTGGAACGTCTAAGACATCCACCGTACTCCCCGGACCTTGCTCCAACAGATTACTTTTTGTTTTTAAATTTGGATAACTTCTTGCAAGGGAAAAAATTCAACTCCGATAGGGCTGTCCAAAGCGCCTTCAAAGATTTTATTGATTCCTGTCCGAATGGCTTTTTTAGTAAAGGAATTAATGAACTACCTATGAGATGGCAAACATATACTTACTTCGAGTTAATAAATATATTATGTTTTAAAAATTCGACTTTATGTTCCTTCTTTACAAAACGCCAATTTCATATGTAATGACGTAATATAATGACTGTTTTGTAATTATACCTGTGATAATATTATTGTATGATATTAACATTGGTATAAGTGTAGGTATAGGTATAATAAAGAATCTAGAGGGTCGGAAAGAAGTTTTTATCTATATTTTAGTTTGACACAGTGTCCGTTGCACTTTAAAAGAGGCAATAATGCAAAAAAGTCTTCCACCGGATTAAGCTGCGCTGGGCTAGAGAAAATCCTGTACCCATATTAAAAGACTTTTCTACGAATTATTCATGTCCTTCGTATTGAACCAATGTTCTATTTTCAACATTGTATGTATGTCACGTACATCCAGTGCTGAATACAATAGAATATCATATAGTATAGCTCACCACACCGATTTCGGTGACGGTGGTCGATTTCATTGCAAACCAGGCCAGTTACGCAGGTGTAATTTTTATAGTGCCCCAGTATGTGCGTAGTACACAAGAGCACTCTCTATTCCCTAACTCTCGTAATCCATTGGGACGGATAGCCGACACGACTGGCTAGAGATCAGGAGCGGACAGACTTTTTACATGCCCATCCCACTCATGGATCATCTTTCTTGTCAGACAATCAAGTGATCAGCCTGCATTGTCCTAACCAAACTCGGAAACAACATTTTTATTGGTCCAATGCGGGAATCGAACCCACGACCTCCGAGTCGAGAGCCAAGATCTAACCAATAGACCACGGAGGATATAAAAAATTTATCAGAATACCTATAGCGTAAATATTAGAGTAATAACATACGAATAAAACAATAACATATAAGGTTCACATCACAATAAAATATATATAAAAAAACGATTTATATATATATATATAGGTATAAAACTGAATCTAGATCGGAGGCTGCGGGTGGAGTACCTAAGAAGCTGGCAGCATAGCTTCGCTGTATAGCCAAACTGATACGTTGGCTGAGGTAAGCGCCAACCTTAGTTTTGTCGACCAGTCTTTTGGTCAAATCCCAAAAAAGATGCTTGGCACTGGGGCCCCAAGGACCCATAGTTTCGACTCCAAAAGGCAGAAAAATGTAACCATCGCCGTCGATGGATTTATATTTCTGACTTTTGTTGGTCTCAGCGAGTGCAGCTGCCGCCGCGCCCCCGCCAGCGTATCCACGCAGGTAGCGAACCCCACCAGCGGCCTCCCACGGCTCCACGGAATTAGGGTCATGCTATCGGGTCTCCTGCCATCGTCACGTGCGATACCGTTCGGCTCAAGTGTGGCCGGAATGTTGACGGTGGCAAGAACACTGCGGATGACGTCATTTATGGAGCCATATGGTGTTCTTGACGGTCCACCGTTGTACCACAATGGCAGCGATGGGGCTCGTTAGTGGTCGTTCCTAAACGCAGACTGACTGATAGTGTGATGGTGTGGTTATCAAACAGAGTTCCGATATTGAATGACCGGAGTGCCTGGAGCCAGTACCCCGATTCCTGCTCAGTGGACGCTAAGAGACGGGCGCGATCAGCAGGGGAGGAGCAATTTAACAGGTCTGATTGTGCGAAATTAAGACCCTTCTTAATTGAATGAACCCCTGTCAATCCAATTCCTTTGAATATTGGGATGGACTGGAATTTCGCCTGGGAAGGATCCACGCCAAGTATTAACAGCTTCCGATAATGAGTCAATACTCACGCAGCCTAATGGATTTGTAATAATTTTGGTGAAAAATGGGTGGATGCTATGAGCAGATGACAAAAAAGCAGGAATAGACACACTGTACACCTTCCTGATACCAAACCCTTCGAACCGAATGGGAAAGAAAGAGCAGCTTGGGACCATGAGGTGTCGGCGATGGTGCAGGTCAAAACATTGACCAGTGTGTTTTTTAAAGTGAGATCTAAATGTGAGAGAAGGTCGGAAAAACTCCATAGTAGCCAGCATCTCAAAGCGTACGTCAATTTGGGCACAAACAAACAGAACCGAATGATTTGATATGCCATGTGGGAATTTATCGAAATAAGTTTACCGGAAGATTTTGTAAATTTGAGATTTTGTTCAGAAATAAAGGCCTTAAAACCGTCACTGAGTATGGACTAGAGGGACTAAATAAATAAATAAATAAGAATAAATAAATGGATGGACTATACTAATTTTATAAATAGGAAATATTAATTGTTTTAATGTTTGTTTGCTTTGAATAGGCTCTAAAACTACTGGACCGATTTTGATGTAATTTGGCAGATAAGTAGACCACGAAGCAGAATATAGGCTATATTTTATTTTTTGCGCGCACGACGTCGCAGGTAATATCTAATACTATATAATAACGAGTACAAGTATGTATGTTTTTTTTTGTATTGAATAGGTTCCGACACTACTCGATCAATTTGATAAAAGGCACTATAGAGTATATACTACGGGTAAGGAAGGACATTGACTACTTTTTACAACGGAAATATGGACGGTTTCTGCGAGATTAACTTTTGCGCGCACGAAGTCGCGGGCTACTTCTAGTATGATATATTTTTAACTCACGCTAGAATGGCTCAACGGATTTGCATAAAACTTGGCACAGATATATTCCCATGAGACAGATTTTAGTAACTCGCTGGCAACAAATGTCATATAAAATAAAGCCAAGCCACGGGACGTAGGCTACATAAAAAGGGATCCCATTCATAGCCAATAAATATATAACGCGTGGCCTCCGATGTTACGTAATCACTTTGGAGTCCAGTCATTTTAGGGCCTAAAATATTTTTTATTTCCCCCAAGGTTATTTATCATTTAGCGACGTAAAATATGATAACATTATGCAAATAGACGGAAAATAAACTCCAACGATAAATCTATCATGTTCTGTAGATTTTCAGCCGCTATGAATTGTAATTCTATTGAGTAGTATTGAGGTAGAGTTGGACATTTGGAGTAATACTCCAAATAGGGATATTTCCAGATATTTTACACTTTTTAAAAATAAAATTAATTATAATAAAATTATTATATAAATATATTATTTATATATTACATATTTATATATTTTATATATTACATAACTAATAAAAATATTTACACTACGGATTATAACTTAAACAACGTTGCCGGCTTTTTCTGATGCGTTGGAAAATGTGGCTTGACAGACGAAGACAGCAGCGTTGTATAAGTTATGCGTCGTGTAAATAAGTATTTTTATTAGTAAGCATATTAATAAAAGAATTTTATAAGTAAAAAGTTAAATAAAATTTTAAAGATGCATAGGATACTTTGTTTTTTCTTCTTGAATCTTGTTTTAATATTTGTCCACATTATCGGTTAATATAATTTACATACTTCCTTTAGGTACCATCTTTAATGAATTTATTTGTAAATTTAGTTTAAAGATTTAATGAACATTTAAACCTCAAGAAAATTTAACACCCATTTAAGAATTTAAGGTAGATAACGTACTGGCACAGAGGAAATAAAGAGAAAAAATGTAGTGGCGGCGGACGGAACACGCGCCTGTAAAAGGCCGGCGCGAACAAATCCCATAGCGGTGTATGAGCTGTGTAATCACAAAATATCGAAACTCAACAGCACAGTTTCAACTTACATCTCCATATAGGGGACAAAATGTAGTTAAATAATTTCCAGAAGTTTCCTAGCTTTGCAGTTGTGACGCATTTGCAAATGTTTGCTTTGATAAGTTATCTTAAAACGTTGTTTATATAGTTTTTTTAGGATTTCATAATAATCAAGGAACCTTTATAGTTTCGATCTGTCCGTCCGTCTGTCTATCTGTCTGTCTGTCTGTCTGACCGTCTGTCTGTCTGTCTGTCTATCCAAGCTTCTACCTTCTGTAATTATGAATATAATTTGGTTAAGTTAAATATTGTATATAGATCTCGGTTCCAGCATCATAAAATATTAATAATTTTACATTTTAGGGGTGGCTCTCCATACATGTGAAGTGGGGATGAAAGATATTTTTTTGTTCTACCCCATCATGTGGGGTATCATTGAATAGGTATTTTAAAATAAAGGTAAGGTAATAAATGATTTTTTAACAAAGTCAACCATTTTCGAGTTATCGGCCTTCAAAGTGGTTTATAAGTTGGTCCCCCCTGGCATTTCTAAACTATAAGAGATAGAAACTTGTACGTTTCCATGGTTATAGATTATGCTAAAAACTCTTTAGAAAAATCATTTTAAGCGACATCGGACAATAACTTTTGAAGCAATTCAAAGAAAACCTATAAAGCGTTTATAGTTACGGAACCCTCCTTAGACATGTCCGGACATGCTCATGGTTAGGTTATTTAAATTATAATAATGTTTGCTTTAACAAATTATCTAAAGACGTTGTTTTTATAGTTTTTTTTTTATTATAATATCGTTTTCTGTAATTCCAAAGGAATGTATGTTCAATGCAATTCCCAATTCCACAGATGTAATTGTTAATTCGGTTAGCACAATCTGTTGTAGAACTAAGTGTTTATCCGGCTCTCGTCGGCCAAACCGCGCCGGAGACGGACTAGTTCATAGTCACGACATCCTCGCGATGACTCCTTCTTGTTATCAAAGTTTTGTCCTTAGCAGAGCTTTGGTTTATGGATGTTTGACGTGTAATTAGTAGGGATGTTCCGGTAAAGGCGACTATCCGGCCACTTTCATAGTCGGGGACTAGTTGGCAAATAGCGCTGCGACTATTTGGGTTCTTAGTTTGTATATTATTCTCAGTAATATTATTATGTATATCTAATGAAACACTTTAAGTTCTTACCAAAATCGGATCTTATAGATTTCCACCTTCTACCACGTCCACAATATGCATAGTTCACCATGTATTACATATGTTCACTATTATCACTTTGATTAATATATGGTGATGGTTGTAATCTTTTAACCCGACTACGGCGAAGCCAAAATCTGTGTGTATGTATATATTCTCGTATGTTTGTTTATTCCAGAGATGTTCAAATTATGACATTTCAGATTTAGATACGGATATTGGAATATAATTATATTGCTTTCGGTTTCGGTTACGGATATTTTTTTTTTTAGGATACTCCGTTAGTTTCGGATAATTGCGGTTAGGGATATCAGGTTTATGACGAATGTAAGTAAAATGCAGGTACTCATTTGCGTTTTACATGTTTCGCTAATAATTTGCTAAAAGCTATTGAGTCAGCACATCCGGCAAATATATAATACATACCTACAGAAATCTGTATTGGCAATACTTGGGGGTACGTCACTAGAATCTTTTGTCTTGATGTGTGCGACCACATACATACAAAAGGGAAGCCAAAGATGAGTAATTCACTGCTGCACTTTTTGGCATCGCGCGGCATCGCCTCTCATCGTGATTCGTGCGGCACAACCATACTCAACGTATCCCACCGCCACCCATCGTTATTAGTTCGGCACAGCCGTACTCAAGATGCGGCACCACCACTCATCATGATTCGTGCGGCACGGCTATACTGAGTGCAGCATCGCCGTCCGCCACTCATCGTGATTAATTGAGCGGCACATTCATTATGCAATACAGACTTTGGGTTTGGTCCGAAATTTACCCAGAATCAACAGAAACGAAATAGTTGCTAATGTGTTCACTTCAATTCATATTTCATATATATGATCTCCACCAATAGGGTAAACTCGAAAAACGCCACGTATAGAAGTTATGAGCAAGAATAAAATCCGTTTTTGTATGTAAATGACAGACGTGAGACGATGTATGAAATACGACGATTCCCGGAAGACTTAAAAACGTGGTTGTAATGTATTAAGTACATATAATATGTTGGTCGGTGTCGATAGTAGGTATATGTGTAGTTTATAGTGTTGAAATTGTAGGTATACTGGTATGTACCAGTATACCTACAATTTCAATGTGCGGAGGTACGATTTCTTGCGGAAGTTCCGCAATTTTGGAGGCGGAAACGAAGCTCCGTTACAACTCTAATCTGTAACTACACCTACCCCACCTACAACAGCAACTTAACTACATACTCTTACAGTTCATACACCAGCAAATTAACAGCCTCCGTGGTCCAGTGGTTTAGAGCTTGACTCTCGACTCAGAGGTCATGGGTTCGATTCCCACGTTGGAACAATAAAAAATGTTGTTTCTAAGTTTGATTAGGACAATGCAGGCTTATCACCTGATTGTCTGACATGAAAGATGATCCATGCGTCGGATGGGCATGTAAAAATTCGGTCCTGCGCCTGATTACTCGCCAGTCGTGTCGGTCATCCGTCCCACTGGGTTACGAGAGTAAAAGAAGAGATAGTGCTCTTGTTTACTGCGCACACACTTTGGCACTATAAAATAACTCCTGCGTAGGTGGCCTGGTTTCAATGATACCAGTCACTGTCACCGAAATCGGTGTGGGGAGCTATTATTATTATTACACCAGCTGATATATCTAACACTTACATCTCTACCTACTATGATATTGGATTATATTTTTGCTGATAACTTCTACACCCGGCGTTTTTTGGGACATCCCGTTTGGTCACATCAAATATGATTTCAAGTGAACCCATTTGAAAACATTTCATTGATGTCGATTCTGGGTTTTTTTAGTATGAATTTTGGACCAAGCCCTTTGAGAACTCTATCTAGTCTTGCCATAAATACTGAAACAAAGCAAAAAAAATTCTATTGCAAATAACATTTATTACTTTTACAGTGTGTTAGTTTAATACATATATGGGCAACAAACCAGCCCGCTGGTCGGATCCAGCCCGCTGTAAGATATGATCCGGCCCGCGAGACATTTTGAAAAAACCCAATTAATAAAATATTACTTTAGGCACTTATACTCACGGGAGTGACAGTTAGGCAGCAAACATCAAACCCTTAGATGTTCTGATTTCTTCTGATTTTACACTGAATTAAGTGACACAAAATGAATATGTGACTTGGTATACTACATAATATTTTAATACTGATCTAGTACCTACTTTCCACAGTCCACTTCAGTAGTCTCCGTCTGAATTTTATATTTTCCAAATATTAATTTTGTAAACCAAGCAAATCATTATTCTTCGAAGGTTTGCTTGTGAGCTCGCATTTGTAAATCATCTGTGAGGAATTGCTTACATGGCGAAACTCGTAAGGCCGTACGTGCTCGTAGATGGCTCGCAAGCTCCAGAACAAGATAAATCGACTTTCTCTTGTTCTGGAGCTTCCAGATTTAGAGTTTGACGTTTGTCACGTAATATTTGCTTCATTAATTTCGACAGGCGAATTTGTATAATTAAACTTGATCGATCGGATTTTAATGTATTTGTATTATATTTGTAGCGCAGGCGAAAGAGGAATCGCAGGTTAGGTTAGGTTAGGTTAGAATAAATTTTACACACTTTATTAGCAAGCCTAAGTAGTAACATAGATAACTCCCTACACCCGATTTCGCTGACGGTGGCCGGTTTCATTGAAACCAGGCCAGCTATGCAGGAGTTATTTTTGTACTCTCCTCCTTTACTCTCGAAATAGTGGGACGGATGACCGATACGACTGGCAAGAGATAAGGCAGTAACGTATACATTAATTATTATCTTTAATATATTAGGGTCCTTACATATGAAATTGGCGTTTTGTCGTACTGGCCACATTGATCTCAAATATATCTTCTTTTGTTTTCTTAGGTTTACGCGAATATTGTTCATTGTTTTAAACACTTACGGATTGTGTCGCGGTGCACTTTTCTTTTTCCCCGACGTCCTCCCGTGACCACGGCTGCTGGAAAGTAGCCGAAACGTCGGGAAAAAGAAAAGTGCACCGCGACACAATTCGTAAGTGTTCAAAACAATATCTTCTTTTGGTTAGGAATTCCAATTTCAAATTTATACCGCTATTTACTCATGCATTTTTGTTTCGAAAACCGTAATTCTTTTTTTTTTCCTCTTTTGGTTTTTTTTATTTGCGTCACTCTGTTTACAAAATTGAAAACTTGAAATATCGTATTATTTTCGAGTACGAGTTCCACTTTGGCACCAATGGTGCAGAAACGGCTCGAAGGATTAATTATGTGTATGTCGGGGGTGTCGCAAAAGAAAACACAGTGCATTTTTGGTTCCAACGTTTTCGTTCTGGAAATTTCGACCTGCAGAAAAAGCCCCGTGGACGGCCGGAGACCAAAGTTGATAATGAAGAATTGAAGGCTATTGTGGAAGCGGATCCATCGCAAACCACGTCCGAGTTAGCTGCAGGCTGCAGTCTTAGTGATAAAACTGTTTTAATCCACTTGAAGCAAATTGGGAAGGTCAAAAAGGTTAAAAGGTGGCTACCTCATGAATTAAGTGTAGCAAACCGACAAACGCGCGTCGACTGCTGCGCTACATTACTCAACCGGCACAATAATGAAAGGATTTTAAATCGAATCATTACCTGTGATTAAAAATGTATCCGGCAGATGTCTATTGCCACCAACTTCATTCGCTCTAGGGCCACTG